>PISX010009280.1:60754-76740 GCA_004024625.1 Mellivora capensis
AGCACTTTCATGGTTCTTTCTCTCTTTTTTTTTTTTTAAAAGATTTTATTTATTTATTTGAGAGAGAGGCAGTGAGAGAGCATGAGCGAGGAGAAGGTCAGAGGGAGAAGCAGACTCCCCGTGGAGCTGGGAGCCTGATGCGGGACTCGATCCCGGGTCTCCGGGATCATGACCTGAGCCGAAGGCGGTCGTCCAACCAACTGAGCCACCCAGGCGTCCCCCCCCCTTTTTTTTTTTAAAGTAAGCATTATGCCCAATGTGGAGCTTGAACTCAAGAGTCATATGTTCTACCCACTGAGCCAGGTAGGTGCCCCAGCACTTTCACTTTTTAAATGTTTCATTTCCATGTCTAGTCACAGCACAAGGTACAAGGAGTATGAGAACAGAGTTAAAGGAACCCTTGATTTTTTAAAAAAAGATTTTATTTATTTATTTGACACACAGAGAGAGATCACAAGTAGGCAGAGAGAGGGGGGAAGCAGGCTCCCTGCTGAGCAGAGAGCCCAATGCAGGGCTCGATCCCAGGACCCCGAGACCATGACCTGAGCCGAAGGCAGAGTCTTAACCCACTGAGCCACCCAGGCACCCAGGAACCCTTGATTTTAACTACACTAACTTCCCAGTGAGTAACAACACTCTTCCGTTACAGCTCCCAAACTGTGGCAGCTAGAAAATCAGGAGTTCCACGGGTGCTGTGTGAAGACCATTCCGGACAACATAAACACCTCACTAAGTCTCCTCTGAGAGCACTGTTAGCTGAAATACTGTGGTCGTGTTACACAAAATAAAACTGCATGGCCACTGTCCCTCTGTTTATCACCTGGATTCTACTGAAAACTACTGTTCTGTGGGGACTCCTGGCCTTCCCCAGGCCCTCCCGCCGTGGTGATGGACAGGCTTCTAAGGTGGGTTTAATGGTGGCTCCCAAAAGATTCATACATGCCTTCGGCCCTGGACCCCCGAACGTGACCTTATCTGGGAAAAGGGTCTTTGCAGATGTGATTAAGGGAAGATCTAAAGATGCCCTCCTACTGGATTAGGGTGAGAAGCCACATGCAGATGCAAACACCAGCTGCAGTGATGTGGGACCTAGGACCACCAGGCAGCTGCCAGCCACTGGAAGAGTCAGGAAGGATCTTCCACTAGAGCCTCTGGAAGGAGTGGGGCCCTGTGACACCTGCATTTTGGACTTCTGGCCTCCAGCACTGTGTAAGCTCTAATCCTCACCAGACAACTGAACCTTAACCAAGGATGCATGTGACTTTGGGACATCTGGGGGGCTCAGTCGGTGAAGTGTTGGCCTTCAGCTCAGGTCATAATCCCAGGGTCCTGGGATCCAGTCCGGCACTGGGCTCCCTGATCAGTGGGGAGCCTGCTTCTCCCTCTGCCTGCCACTCCCCCTGCTTCTGCTCTCGCTTACAAATAAATAAAATCTTTAAAAAAAGATAAGGATCCATGTGACTTCTACCCTCTCCACCCTGACCAGAGGAAGTTCCCACCCAAAGTCCACCCTCTAGTGGCCACTCTCCATGCAAGAATTGCTTTTCCAGGGCTCTGTGCACGCCTCCTCATGCATGCTCTCATGCATGCTCTCACGACACCCACCTGAAAGAGCCTCTGCGGCACCGTCGCCCTCCACCCCACGCTCATTTCTCCGGTCCTCATCACGGCACTTCTCAAAGAGTCGTCTTTACCTCGTCTCTACTGTGCTCCCCTCGGCAGCACATACACTATACCTGGTCTCTACTCCCTCACCTCCCACTCGCTCCACTCTCCCTTCTGTCCCCATTACCTCTGGCGACGCTCACTACACTACAGCCAGGTGCCTGCTTAAGCTCCTTCGTTAGACACCAAACTGCACATGCGCGTTTGCTACCTATAGCCCTTCAAACCCTGAAGAAACAAAGTACAGATGTAGGAAGAGGAAGAAAACTCCAACAGAGAGGACAGCAGGAGGGGACTTCCAAACAGATATACTTCACAAATTTCCAGATGCCGGAAGGAGGCAGAGTATGCTGGCTAATAGAACAGAGCAGAAGGTACTGCAAAGGAGATGGGAACCCATGTGCCGGTTAGAACCCCAAAGAGGCTCTCAGAGTATCGGAGTAGACCAGGGACAAGCAGTGCCCCTTGAACTCTCATACACATGGATCACTCGTGGGGCTTCTGAGCATCAGACTGTGATCTGGAAGGCTGGGGCAGGGCACTTCCAGAAAGCTCCCAGGTGAGGCTAATGATACCGGGGCTGGTCAGTGGAGCACCTCTGAGTGGCAAGGTGCCACTTTCTCCCATGGGCAAGAAACCAAAGGGTCTTTTCTAAATCCAGGAAGGGCTGGAATTTTCCCATCTTCCCAGTAAGGCTCCTGGCATGGCTGACAGGCCCAGGTGAAGCCCATCTCCATCTGGCCTCCGAGAGTCCATGGCACAAGGGCTGACTCCTATCTGCCAACTCTGGTTAACCTGCCCCGCCCCTTACAGAACTCCTACTCCAAACCCTTGTTGTGGGAGAGACCCCACAGGAAACAGGAGACCCCCAGAGCAGAGGCGGTGCGCCAGCTACCTAGGCCGCTTGCTCCCAACCTGCATGGCTCTCTAGGGCTAGGGGAAGAGACCTGGCAGCATGGAAAACAGAGCAACTCTGTCCCTAGAGGAAATATTATATTCTGGGGAAAAGTCTATAAGACAATATAGCTATAAAACCAGAACAGGAGGGGTGCCTGGGTGGCTCAGTGGGTTAAAGCCTCTGCCTTCAGCTCAGGTCATGATCTCAGGGTCCTGGGATCGAGCCCCGCATTGGGCTCTCTGCTCAGCAGGGAGCCTGCTTCCTCCTCTCTCTGCCTGCCTCTCTGCCTACTTGTGATCTCTGTCAAATAAATAAATAAAATCTTAAAAAAAAAAACCAGAACAGAAGTGTCCACAAATAAGAAAGAAACAGACAATAAAAGAGTTCAGAGATTAAAAAGGATTAGCTACACATACAAAACAACAGTAAGGCATTGTTTACGATAGGAAAAGGCTGAAAAGGATCCAAATGTCCATCCAGAAAGAGCTGCTCCACTAGAGCGCAGTTCATTTACGGAGCGGAGTCTATGCGGCAGGCACACGAACGAGGAGGAACGAACTCCATACCGCCATAAAAAAGGAGAGAAGCTACAAGGATAGGGAATGCTCTCCAGGACAGACCAAGTGAAAACAAACTAAAAACAAAATGTGAAACACCCATCATGCTAACTGTCTCGGTCAGGAAGGAGGAGAAACAAGAACGCGTGTGTACTGGCTTATCTTTTTAAGAGGAAACACGAGACGGATGAGCAAAAACCCAAAATGATAACCTGTAAGGGGATCAAGGAGGGTAGAAACAGAAATGTGACTTTGGAGTATATATTTCTTATATAGGGTTGGCTTAAAAAAATTCAAGTCTGTCCTACTAGATCCAGTAGACGTCATCTCACATTTCAACGCTGCTTACATGCACACGAAGTGTGGGCATACAAGCCATTAATAAAAAGAATCACTATTACAGTTGTAACTTACTACTCTACAATCATAACTAAACCAGGTTCAGTGAAGTAGCAATTCCCCATATTAAATTAGGCTTGACTTTTGAACCATTAAATACTTCACATATTCCAAAAAGAGAAAAAAGCCAACAACGCTGAAAATAAACCTAGCTGTATATCAAATCAATAACATAACCACACAGAAAAGAACTATTCCAAGTGACTTTCCCCCAACATATTATAAATAAATTCAAATATACAGAAAAATTTAGCAAGCTGCACAAAGGACACCCACATTCTCATCACCTAGACTCACGTTGTTGACATGGTTCATCCAGCCAGCAATCCATCTGATTTTTGATGCATTTCTAAGTCTGCACACCAGCACACCCAAATACTTTTGGCGTGCATATCGTTAACTATAGTTGAAAACTCATGATCATTTTCTTAGGTAAAATTCACCTCTAGTGAAATGACAAATCTTCTAAGTGTATCATTTAACGAGTCCTGTCAAGGGCATATGCATCTGTGCAAACCAAACCTTTCTCGAGAGACAACGTCACTACGGCTCCCTGGTACCACTTCTCATTCAGCCATACTCAACATCCTCATCAACATCTGCTATTACCAATTTTCAATTCTGGCCCTTCTGGTGGGTGTGTAGTGGTATTTCGTTGTGGTTTTAGTTTGCATTTCTCTGTTAAGCATGTTCTCATGGTCATCATTCAGATGCCTTCCTTTGCGAAGTATCTATTAAAATCTTTTCCCCTTTTTATTATTGAACTGTGAGTTCTTTACATATTCTAAGTATAAGTCCTCTGTCAAATATATGATTTTCTATTTTCTCTATGACTTGTCTCAACTATTTTCTCAGTGATTTGTCTTTTCATCTTCTTAATGGTAGCCACTGAAGAGCAAAAGTTTTAAACTTTAATGTTGAAGTTTCCTAACCCCGGTACCCAAGAATGTGACCTTATTTGGAAATAGGGTCACTGGAGAGGTCATTAGACAGGTCATCCTGGAATAGGGTGGAACCCTAATCCGCTATGACTGGTGTCCTTATTAGAAGACAGCTATGTGAAGACACAGACACCTGAGGAAAACACCATGTGATGAGGAAGGCAGACACGACACTCATGCAGCTGCAAGTCAAGGAATATCAAAGATTGCCAGCAAACCACCAGAAGCTGGGAAGAGGCAAGAAGTATTTCTCTAGAGGTTTCAGAGGGTGCACGGCCCTGCTGACACCCTGAGTTTTAAGCCACCCAGTCTGTGGTATTTTGTCACAGCAACTCTAGAAAACTAACATGGATAGGGTCAAGGTTCTTTTTTCTGGTGTATAACCATCATTTGCTTTCATCCAGAACCATCTGGTGAAAAGGCTGTCCCTTCTCCCATTGAACTGCTCTGGTGTCTCTGTGAAAGATGAAAGGATCATTGCGGTACCTGGATGGCTCAGTTGGTGAAGCATCCAACTCTTGATTTCAGCTCAGGTCATGATCTCAGGGTTGTGAGACCAAGCTCCGCATCAGGCTCTGTGCCAGGCATGAAGCCTGCTTCAGATTCTCGCTCTCCCTCTCCAACCCCCCTTCTTGTTCTCTCTCTCTCAAACAAAAAAATGATCATAGAACTTTGATCAGTTTCTGGGCTCTCTATTCTATTCCACTGAACTAGGTCTTTATCCTTATGCAAGTACCAAACAGTCTTGATTACTGTAGATTTATAGTAAGTCAAAGTCAGGTAGAGTAAATGTTCCAATTTTGTTGTTTTTCAATACTGCTTTGAATGTCTTAGTACTCTGCATTTCCATATACATTTTACACTCTGCTTGTCAATTTCTATAAAAAGCCTGTAATTATGATTGGAATTATGTCTAATCTACAGGTCAATATGGGGGAACTAACATTGTAAATTATCAGTCTTTCAATCCACGAACATAGTAAATCTTTCTATTTATTTAGGTCATTAATTTCTTTTTTTTTTTAAAAGATTTTATTTATTTGACAGACAGAGATCACAAGTAGGCAAGAGAGGCAGGCAGGGAGAGAGAGGAGGAAGCAGGCTCTCCGCGGGGCAGAGAGCCCGATGTGGGGCTCGATCCCAGGACCCTGGGATCATGACCTGAGCCGAAAGCAGAGGCTTTAACCCACTGAGCCACCCAGGTGCCCCTAGGTCATTAATTTCTTACAGCAATGTTTTCAGTGTCAGTGTATAGACCTTATACATTTTTCATTAAATTATTCCCAATGCTACTGCATTATAAATTTTACTTTCCAATTAATTTTTGTATAATTGACCTTATGTCCTGAGACCTTGCTGAATTCACTTTTCAGTTTTAGTCGGTTTTTCTTTCTCTCTTATAGATTCTCAGATTTTCTGTATTAACTTCAAAAAGAAAAAGTTTTATCTCCTTTTAACATTAATGCTTTTTTAAAAATCTTTTCTTGCCTTATCATACTGGCTAAAACCTCTACTACAATACTGAACGTAAGTATTAAGAGTGGACACCTTTGCCTTGTCTCTGATTTTAGGGGTAGCATGTTCAATATTTTACTATTAAATATAGCTTATCTTAGCTTTCTTAAATGTATTGTATCAAATGAGAAAGTTCCCTTCCATTCCTAATTTGGTGAGTTTCTATTATGAACAGGCAGTGAATTTTGTCAAATGCTTTTCCTAAGTTTACTGAGATAATTATGTTTTTTCTCCTTTATTCTCTATTTTCAAAAAGATTTTATTTATTTGAGAGAGAGAGAGCATGCGCGCAAGCGGATGTGTGCACAAGTGGGGCAGTGGCGGGATGGAGGGGGAAGGAGAGGCCCAGGAGAAGCTGACTCCATGCTCAGTGTGGAGCCCAACGTGGGGCTCAATCTCATGACCCTGAGATCATGACCTAAGCTGAAATCAAGAGTGGGCCACTTAACCAACTGAGCCACCCAGGTGTTCTCTCCTTTATTCTTTTTTTTTTTTTTTAAGATTTTTATTTATTTATTTGACAGAGACAGACACTGTGAGAGAGGGAACACAAGCAGGGGGAGGAGGAGAGGGAGCGACGGGCTTCCCGCTGAGCAGGGAGCCCAATGCAGGGCTTCAATCCCAGGCCTCGATCCCAGGACTCTGGGATCATGACCTGAGCCGAAGGCAGACGCTTAACGACTGAGCCACCCAGGCGCCCCTCCTTTATTCTCTTAATACAGCGAATTATAGAATGGCTTTTAATGTTAAGTCACATTTTTAAAAGATTTTATTTATTTATTTGTCAGAGAATGAGAGAGGCAGAACATAAGCAGGGGGAGCGGCAGGCAGAGGGAGAAGCAGGCTCCCCAACTGAGCAAGGAGACAGATGTGGGGCTCGATCCCAGGATGACGGGATCATGACCTGAGCCAAAGGCAGACGCTTAACCGAATGAACCGAGATGTCCCACACCTTCCTCCTTTTCTAATATATGCATTTAAAGCTGCATCCTATAAGTCTTAATACATTTTATTTTCATTATAATTCATTATTGCTTGTAATCTTTTCTAATTTTTCTTTTGACCTCTTCTTTGGCCCATGGGCTATTCAGATATGTATTAATTTTTATTATTTATTTTTTTATAAAGATTTTTATTTATTTATTTGACAGGCAGAGATCACAAGTAGGCAGAGAGGCAGGCAGAGAGAGAGAGAGAGGTGGAAGCAGGCTCCCTGCTGAGCAGGGAGCTCGATGTGGGGCTCGATCCCAGGACCCTAAGATCATGACCTGAGCCGAAAGCAGAGGCTTTAACCCACTGAGCCACCCAGGTGCCCCAGATATATATTAATTTTTAAATAGTTGGGGATTTTCTTTTAGATCTTATTGTTAGGATTTCTAATTAATCCCATTCTGATCAAAGAACGTAATTCAAACTTCTGAAATTTATTGAGACTCAAGTTATGGTCCAGAAAAATGATACACCGTTGAACTGTAATATGTACATTTGAAAAGAATATGTATTCTCCAATTGTTGAGCTATTCTATAAATGTCAATTAAGTCATTATGACTGGTACTTTTCAGATCTACATCCTAACTGATTCTTTTTGTCTAGTTCTAACAATTACTTAGAGTATTAAAATTGCCAAGTATGATTACAAATTTGTCTATTTCTGTCTTTAATTTTGCCAATTTTTTGTCATGTATTTTGCAGCTCTGTAATTAGGCACATACATATTTGTGACTGTTAATGTCTTCCTGATAACTGACCC
Organism: Mellivora capensis; assembly: GCA_004024625.1. Taxonomy (NCBI): domain Eukaryota; kingdom Metazoa; phylum Chordata; class Mammalia; order Carnivora; family Mustelidae; genus Mellivora; species Mellivora capensis. Next base: position 68,481 of record PISX010009280.1, read on the forward strand.
TTTTCTCATTATGAAGTGTTGTCTCTTTATCTCTGGTAATATCCTTTGTTTTGAAGTCTGGCTTTTTTTTTTAATATTATTGCTACCCCATTGTTCTATGCTTACTGTTTGCACAGTATACTTTTACCAATCCTTTTATTTTCAACCTAGTGGTGTCTTCATATCAAAACTGCTTCTTGGGTGCCTGGGTGGCTCTGTCAATAAGCATCTGCCTTCAGCTCAGGTCATCATCCCGCGGTCCTGGGATCAAGCCCAGCATCAGGTTCCTTGCTCCACAGGAAGCCTGCTTTTCCTCTCCCACTCCCCCTGCTTGTGTTCCCTCTCTTGCTGTGTCTCTGTCAAAACAAACAAAAAACTGCTTCTCTTATAGACAACATATAGTTGCGCCTTGATTTTTTTTTTTTTGTAGGCTGCTCACTCAACACGGAGCCCAACACAGGACTTGAACTCATGACCCAGAGATCAAGACCTGAGCTGAGATCAAGAGTTGGACGCTTTCAACCAACTGAACCACCCAAATGCCCTGGGCCTTTTTTTTTTTTTAAAGATTTTATTTATTTATTTGACAGAGATCACAAGTAGGCAGAAAAGGCAGAGAGAGAGAGAGAGAGAGAGGAGGAAGCAGGCTCCCTGCCGAGCAGAGAGCCCGATGCGGGGCTCGATCCCAGGACTCCGGGATCATGACCTGAGCCGAAGGCAGAGGCTTTAACCCACTGAGCCACCCAGGCACCCCTGGGCCTTGATTTTTAATCCAGCCTACAATCTCTGCCATTTAACTAAAGTGTCTAGTTCATTTTCATTTAACGTAATTATCTATGTGAGTAGATTTAGGGCTACTGATTCATGCTTTTGTTATGAACACATTTTCTTATACATCCTTGAGCACGGTTACAACAGCTGCTTTAAAATTCTTCTCTGCTAATTCCAACACTTGGGTCATCTTGGGGCAGGTTGCCATTGATTGCCTTTTCTCTTAAACATGGGTGGGCAAAGTATGACCTGCAGGCCCAATCCGACCCACTACCTATCTTTGTAAATAAAATTCTATTGGAATGCAATCATGCCTATTCATTTATGTACTGTCTACAGCTGCTTTCACCCTACAACAACAGAGTTGTGTAGCTGTGACAGAGCCTATATGGTCGGCAAAGCCTAAAATAGTTACTATGCACAGAAAAAAGTTTGCTTACCCCTGTTCCTGAGTAAGGGTCACATTTTCCTATTTTTTCAAATGTCCAGACATCATGAATGATACACTGTCAGACTCTGGGTTCTGTTATGTTCTAATAAAGAGTATCAATTTATTTGGCAGGCAGTCAACTTGATAGAATTCAAACTCCAAAGGTCTTCCCTATGGTGGACAGCATCTATAATCTCTGTTCATTTCTTTTGCCTTAGCTGGAATTTAGTCAAGTTTATAAGAAGAATCTGGGCCCCCTGCCTATGGCTATCTGCTTTCCAGGATTTCTACTCCTGATTTCTAGCTGCTGTGATTGCTGTGAACTCTGTCCTGTGATTCTTCAACCACTAAGACAGCAGCTTAGCAGTAGTAGTAACATTATAATTTTATAACTACTTTATGTATATCATTAAGGCAAATAAGTATGTTAATTAAGAATCAACATCTTCAGGGCACCTGGGTGGCTCAGCTGGTTAAGCGTCCAACTCTTGGTTTTGGCTCAGTTCATGATCTCAGGTTCCTGGGATCAAGCCCCGTATTGTCGGGCTCTGCCGCTCAGAGGGGAGTCTGCTTTCCCTCTCCCTCTCCATACATTACCCATTTGTGCACTCTGTGTGTCTCTCTCTCTAAAATAAATAAATCTTAAAAAAAGAATCAACATTTTCAGTGTAAGAAAAAGATAAAAGGATAAATATTAAAGACGAGCCCTTAAATGTTAAATTTCCACTAAAGACATCATTCATTATGTGTACATGAGTTAAAATTATTTTTCAGCATATTTTTTAGCTTAGTCCACTGAGAAAGCCTAGAGAGACTGTCACCCCAGTAAGAATGAGCACATTTAGCACCCAAATCTTGGCTCCTAAACACCATTTTCTCCACTAAAAGGAATCAATCAGAAGTCTTAGAAAAGCACACATGGAAAAGGCACACATGCTTTCTTGTGCCAGAAAGCAAAGAATCACTCAAAGACTGAGAGTATGCCAAGAAGACTCAGGTGTCAGCATGAAGGGACTCACAGTGACCAAATCTGGAATACTCTGATAAAAAAAAATAATGATTGTAGCTGAATTATAAAACATTCAATAAATAAAAATCCATGAGTCCACACTGACCTGAAAGAGAAGAGAAAACACAACAGCAGATAGTTTGCTACCATCTGGGGGTGACTATCACACCCACTCCTTACTCTGGAATTTAGTAATTAATTTAGTAATTAAAGGCAAAGATTTAGTACTTATGCTGTTTCTTTAGAAGGAAATACAGATCCTCCTTATTTGATGAGGGAAAGTCCTTTACAGAATGCCAGTATTAAATGTAGAAGAGATGACAGAATTAGAAAATCCATCATTTTCTAACTCCCAAGGAAATAATAGATTGAGGCATGTAAGATTCATCAATGAATGCTAAAATCACTAGATGAACAGTTGTTGGGAAACAATCCTTGTGTCATGCCAACGCATCATACCACATATTACTTATCAATTACAACAGGAAAGCTGCATCTGCATTTGCATCTGGAAAGACCTGGCAATCATCTGCTTCTTCAACCAAATGGTAAAACGTAGCATCAGGAACCACAGGAGAACTATCTAGTATATGCCTCCTGAGCTAATACTAATACAAAATAATCTTGCCCAAAATGGTTACCTAAGCAAGACCACAAATCTAACCTCTCATTTATAATTAATTGTAAGCGATAGACAGGAAAAGAGACACATGGAGAATGAGGGCCTTCTGTGAAACAACTGGGCTAATGCTTCAAAAAGTCTACGTTGCAGGGGCACCTGGGTGGCTCAGTGGGTTAAAGCCTCTGCCTTCGGCTCAGGTCGTGATCTCAGGGTCCTGGGATCGAGCCCCACATCGGGCTCTCTGCTCAGCGGGGAACCTGATTCCTTCTCTCTCTCTCTCTGCCTGCATCTCTGCCTGCTTGTGATCTCTCTCTGTCAAATAAAATATTTAAAAAAAAAGTCTACATTGCAGGTGGACTGGAGGTGGGGAGGCTATTCTTATTAAAAGAGAAAAAGGAAACATACTCAAATGTAAGGTATAAATATTAATTGCTTTCTAGTTCCCCTCTTCCCAAACAGCTGTAAGAATCATTTGGGAGAAACCAGAATTTAGAATAGCTGTCTGATGATAACAGAAAACTGTTAATGCTTTTAGATGTGCTCAGGGTACTGTGTCATATTGGAAAATGTCCTTATTTTTAGGAGATGTATGCTGAAGTACTTAGGGATGAAATGTCACAATGTCTGCGAATTCCTTTCAAATGGTCAGCAAAAAGATATAAAAATGCACACATCTAAACAGACCAAGCAAATATGTCAAAATGTTAACAATTGTTGAATCTAGGCAGTGGGCACACAGGCTTCACAGTAAGTAGAGAGAAAGATTTGGCTGAAATGAAGAATGTAACAGAAGGGATGGAAATAGAGTCTAGGAGATCTTCCAAAATTCAGAGTGAAAGAAAACAAAAGGAAAATATGAGAAGATTGAGACAGAGGACCAATATAAGCCCAAAATTAAGCTGAAAGGAATCTCCATAAAAAAGAGAAAATGGAAAAATGAAACATATTTTTTTAAAAAAAGAGCTGACAATAGACAATGACTGAATGACCCCAGTACAATGAATGAAAAAGACACAACTCCAGACACATTCTCATGAAATTTTAAGACACCAAAGAAAAAAAAAATCCTAAAAATGTTCCATGGAAGAAGAGAGAAAAGATGGCCACCTACAAAAGAACCACTATCAGACTGACATCAGATGTTTCTTCCCTTAGTGACTTTGCATGTTAGAAGACAATGGAAGCAGTGCCTTCAAAGTTAGGAGGAAAAATGATTTTCAACTTGGAATCTTATGCTCAGTCAATAGAAAAGCAAAAGAAAAGCATTTCAGACATGCAGTGACTCAGAAGACTTGTCTATTAACAATGCTTTTGGCTGCAAGTAACAGAAAAGCCAACTCAAACTGGCTTACACAATAAGAAAATATATTCTCTCATGTAACTGGAAGCCCAGAGCCCTTCTGTTCCTCTGCTTCCCCATCCTTGGTGACAAAGTGCTGTCACTTCCCACTAAGTGAGGCTTAGTACCTCAATCTGAGGTTACACCAGAGCCGCTAACAGCATTCCTGATTTACATCCAGGGAGGGGAAGTATAGTCTGCCCTGAACATACCATCAAAGCCCCTCCCTTCATTCTGAGTGGACCAACTGAGGCCACAGGTCCAACCTTAGTAACAGTTGCTAAGGGAATGCAATGTGCAGAATGACTTCAGGATCCTTGCTGGTGATGGGAGTAAGGTGGAAAGGTGAATTACACCAGGGTTCTGTTAGGAATCAGTAAAGAAGGAATGGACGTGGGTAAGCAACAAGAGTGTCCACTACAGTTTACTACCCACACACACTATCGCGGTAAGTTATTTAAAGACGTATTCCAGAAAACAAGGAGTAAGCCATGTAAAAGACATGGCTTCTGGGAAACAGTGGCTCCAACCCAAGAGCTCAGTGACGGGAAGATCCAGGCAGCAGCTGTGTACAACCTTAGGGAGCGAGTACTTGCCCAGATTGCAGGAAGGGAACAGAGAGCTCTGAGTGGAATATCTGAGAGGGGAAGGGGAGCTGACACAGAGCTGCAGGCAAGAAACAGCATGGCTGAAAGACTTTACAACAAGATCAGGGAATACTATTAAAGAAAAGCAAAAGCCAATCAGAAACAGTGGGAACATCTGTACAAGAAAGTCAAGGTCCAAATATGAAGCAGGTGGCGCCTGGGTGGCTCAGTGGGTTAATTAAGCCTCTGCCTTCGGCTCGGGTCATGATCTCAGGGTCCCCGGATCGAGCCCCGTGTCGGGCTCTCTGCTCGGCAGGAAGCCTGCTTCCCCCTCTCTCTCTGCCTGCCTCTCTGCATACTTGTGATCTCTCGCTCTCTGTCAAATAAACAAATAAAATCTTACAAAAAATAAACAAACAAACATGAAGCAGGTTAGTTAAACTCTGGCAAGGATTTTAAGCAGGTGATGGAGTCTAAGAAAAGAGGATCCAATTTACCTTGCTTGGTCATTCTCCTTTGAATGGTCTAGCAACTGTGACTCGACCTATAAAGAAGGAAATGTAATCCTAGCATCTGTGACTTGGCCTCAGAGTAAACAATATTTTCATACGTGTAATAGTGTAAATGATGTTGACAGGTTTTCAACTTTGGAATTAACCTATGACCGTTTGGATGTGGTTGTAGGGCAGAACACAAATGTTAACAATTTTAAGAACTGATATGGTCAAGTGTAGTTTTAGGAGGTAAAAGCGGGGAAAAGGTGGGAGGAAAGGCAGGGTCATTAGTACCCTCATCTTTACAGAGGTGAAGTGCCACGGGTAAAGTTGATGCAACAGGAACCACTGAAGTTACACAGAAAAGGTGAAAATGAGTCTCAACATGGGAGGTAATGTACGCTAAGTCATCCTCTTTCATTTCAGGGAGTTAATAGAATTCCCCAAAGTTGGTAAATCAAGGAAGGTGGATAAGCATATGGTTCAATTTTGAAGGTAACCATCAAAGAAACTGAAAGTAGAAACAGTTCAAAGTTCTCATATCTGGGCTGTGGAACAGGAAGAGGAAGGGGTAGGCTGCTGTTTTCACCATAACGGGCTTTGAGACAAATTATATTGTTATCGACAGGCTGTAATATTTTGATAAAACTCAAACCCCAAACAACCTGACCCTTCAATAGTTTCCTACTGCCCCGACATTAATATAAAAGTCCTGCGCTGGAGTGCCCGGGTAGCTAAGTTGGTTAAAGCATCTGACTCCTGATTTCCACTCAGGTCATGATGTCAAGACTGTGAGATCAAGCCCCGAGCTGGGCTCTGTGCTCAGCACAGTGTGCGTGAGATTCTTTCTCCCCTGTCCCTCCCCCTGCTCAAGTGCACTCACTCTCTCTCTAAAATAAACAAAATCTTAAAAAAGCAATCCTGCACCTAGCCCATCACCCTGTCTTCCCTGCACCACTGCCACCACCCTCCCACTCTGCTCCAGCCATACAGGGCTTCCTCAAGTGCCTCAGACGGCTAAGCTCCTGCGGGGCTCAGGGCCCGCACCCGCACTCTTCTGCGTCAGAAAGCCCTCCTCCACTCTGTGTCCTGCCCGCTCCTGTTCACCCCGCAATTCTCGGCTTCCATAATGCCTCCTTAGCACAGGTTTCCTTACCCCTCCCAAGTTGGACTGTCCCACTACTCACGATCATCGTGAACACCCCTTCCCTCCCCGCCCCCACCGCCACTTGTCCTTCGGAGCACTTAACCTGCCGTAATTACATAATTACTTGTCAATTACTCAAAATCTGTGTCTCCTGCCAAACTTAAGTTCCATGAGGAAAGGTGCCAATCTGTCTCAGTCATCCTACAGGCTGCCTACGACGGTGCCCGAGCACGGCGGGGCCCTGGCTCCCTCGTGGACGGAATGAACGGTTGGACGACAGCCTGAGGAGCCGCAGACCCTTGGGCAGAGAGCAGCAAAGAATGCGGTACGTAGACGGAACTGTACTGGCCAGATGAAAAGTCACTAAATGTGGAACACGACCATCACTTAGAACTGATTGTCACTGTAACAAATAGTCCTACGAAATGCGCAGTGTTTCCCGAGTGTCAGTGAGGAAGCTGTTCAACGTCACCCGAAGTCCTGCGGCATCCGCTGTGCGGCGACGTGTGGCTCGGACTGAGGCCGTAGCGTTAGAGGTGAGGAGGCAGGAGTAGGCTCTGTGGGGCGTGTTAAGCGCAGATCCCCACAGGAGTTGCTGGTAAGGGAAAGAGCAGAATCAAAGGATTCTCCTAGAATTCTGCACTACTAACAGGATGGACACTGATGTTATTTACGGGGATAGAAAAGACAGGGGGAAAAAGCAGATTTGAAGTGGGGGGAAAGCAAGAGAACTGTCTGGGACTTGTTCAGTCTGAAACGACTGCGAGCAACTCAAGCGGAAATACTACAGAGGCCACCCAGCATGGGGCTAAAGGGGGGGCAGCGAGAGATGCGGGCAGAGTGGTATCGTCAGCAAACGGGCATACGTGTCGTTCGGAGCAATGGAGACACGGAATCAGTGGATATGCCCGTAATTAAACAGAGGCACAGACCTCCAAATGTCATGTACACATCAAAAAATGATGGTATAAAGGGGCACCTGGGTGGCTCAGCTGGCTGAGTGTTGACTCTTGATTTTGGTTCAGGTCATGATCTCAGGATCAGGAGATCAAGCCCCGTGTCAGGCTCCACACCCAGACCCTGTGCTGGGCTTGGAGCCTGCTTAAGATTCTCTCTCTCGGGGCGCCTGGGTGGCTCAGTCAGTTAAGTGTCTGACCAGCTCACGTCATGATCTCAGGGTCCTGGGACTGAGCCCTGCATCAGGCTCCGCACTCAGCAGGTAGTCTGCTTCAGGATTCTCGCTCTCCCTCTGTGCCTCCCCCTGCTCTCTCTCCAATAAATAAATAAAACTTTAAAAAAAAGAAAATGCGGGGCATCTGGGTGGCTCAGTGGGTTAAAGCCTCTGCCTTCAGCTCAGGTCATGATCCCAGGGTCCTGGGATCAAGCCCCACATCGGGCTCTCTGCTCCATGGGGAGCCTGCTTCCTCCTCTCTCTGCCTGCCTCTCTGCCTACTTGTGATCTCTGTCAAAAAATTAAATAAAATCTTAAAAAAAAAAGAAAATGAAATTAAGTTATTTTTATCTTAGGGAAAGGTGGTAGATATCTACAACCTATCATTGAGGAAGGAAGACAAGTCACAACACCACATTGTATGATCCCATTTATTTAAAATAACATGTATGTATGCACAAGGGTGCATAAGGAAGACTCTGGAAGAATGTTTAAATGCCAACAACAGAGGTGACTTTGACACTATTATTTGTTAACCAATTTATGCACTACTAAGTATTCTTGGGTAGGGGCGCCTGGGTGGCTCAGTCAAGCTGGTTAAGCCTCTGCCTTCAGCTCAGGTCATGATCCCAGGGTCCAGGTCCAGGCCCCATGTTGGGCTCCCTGCTCAGCAGGAAACCTGCTTCTCCCTCTTCCACACCCCCCCCCCCC
>PISX010009281.1:0-25971 GCA_004024625.1 Mellivora capensis
AAATTTATTTATCAGAGAGAGGGAGAGAGAGCGAGCGAGCACAGGCAGACAGAGTGGCAGGCAGAGGCAGAGGGAGAAGCAGGCTCCCTGCCGAGCAAGGAGCCTGATGTGGGACTTGATCCCAGGACGTTGGGATCATGACCTGAGCCGAAGGCAGCCGCTTAACCAACTGAGCCACCCAGGTGTCCCGGCTTTTCCATTTTTAAAGGGTTGTTTTAAGGAAGGGGGGGTTTGGTGGGGAGGTGACCTAACAACAAGCAGATAAGAGTCCACAGTCTGGCCCTTCACAGAAAAATGTTTGCTGACTCCTGGCCTAGACAGGTTAACACATAAAAGGAAACAGGCAAAATTTAAAAATTAGGTAAGCATTATGAGGAAACAAAGGGCTGAGTTAGAAAATCTACAGGTGACCTCACTTTACAGAGATGAGTGGTCCATGAAAGCCATCTCAGAAACGGAGGTGTAAAGCTGAAACCTTGAAGGGGAGGAGCCACCTGCGTGCAGAGGGAGGAGCCTGGGAGGAAACAGTCTTAAAGGGCCTGTTTGAGCCGAAAGCCCCATGTGGTCTGAACACGGTGGTGGTGGGGGCAGATAACACAGGGCTTTAGATACCACGGAAAAAAGCCTGGATCTTATTCCAAGTGCCAAAAGGAAACCATTGATCTGGCTGCCATGTGAAGGGACTTGGTGAGCCAGGGAAGCAGAAAAGCTGCATGTCCTAGTCTGCCAGGGTGCAGAAGTCTGGGAGTGGCATGGTTTGCCAACACCTCACCTCACCAAAAGCTGGTAAAAGTGGGATGGATGATGGACAGATTCTCTTTATGTCCTTAAATATGAATGCAGAGGGGACAGGTTTAGTGGTAGACTACTTTACATAGTAGTGCGGTTTTGGGTAACCTCCCTGTGCCTTTTCCAGTTCCTCTATTCGTTCTCCATTCCCCTGCATAGACTCACTGGAGGGTCCTTTTATCTAGAAATCTTCCATTTCAGACAGATGTCTCACTCCAAATGATTCAGCCTTGGATCTTAGTTTAGGAATAGCACAAAAACATCAACTGGCATAACTGAGGACTAATTTTCATGCGTAAAGTGTATTACGCATGTTACTATGATTTAACTCTACATTTACGATTCAATCATCGTAACAAATATTTGTTGAACGGCTTTTGATACTGCGAACCTTAAGTATTTTGTGGTTTGAGGCCTTAATTTCTGATGTATTAATAAAATTGATTTTAGTTTTCTCTGAATCTTATCTTTTGACTGTATATTTTTTCTAGAGAAGAAATGGATCTAAAGATAGCCTGATTGAAGAAAAATCTCAGGCATCTACAAGCAATCTGGCTGGAAAACACATGGCAAAAACAGTAAAAACTGTCCAAGCTTCCCGCCTCAAGATAGAGACTTGATACCAAGGAAGAAGGGCCTGGGGTTGGGGGTGGGAAGGGGTATGTGCCACCTTTACTTTTAAACTGTGAAGTGTTATTCAAGTATGTTGGACCTGCAAGTGTTTAAGAAAAAAAAAAAAACCTGTTTCATCTTTTAAAGGTTTAACAGTGTATTTGTGCTGAAGGGCCTTTTTATTTGGTAACTGGAATAGTCTTGTGAAAACTCATTCACTTGATGCCCTATTTTCCTTCCTGGAGATTCCAGGTATCATCTTGTGTCCATGACCAAGACCAGATGCTTCCAATCAAAGCTTGGGAAGCCTGGTGTGCAGCTGCCTAGCTATGCAATAGCACACCAAGTGGAGGAAAAGGTTCTTCCCAACTCTAGGTGGATCTCAGCCTGTGCACAGATTTATGAAGACTGAGACATCACTTTCAGACTGCAGATGTTTTTATTAATATAAATATATTCTTTGTAATACTGTATTTTATGGCTTTAAGTTCCGCTGGTTATTTACAAATGTAAAAAGGTTTTTGTTAAGTGTTGCTTTTAACTTCTAGTGTCCTTGTGTTTTCAGAAAAGACTGTGGATTTCAGTTGACCTCGGCTTATAAATTCAAGGCCCTCAAATGCAAATGGTCCCTCCATCTTGCCTAGCTACCTAACTCCCCTCAAAGACGAATTCATTTGAGGGTGACTATTACAGGGAAAATAGAAATACTCATGCAGGAGATCTCACCTTTTCCCTCCCCCAAACTTCAACAGTACTCCTGTCCCTGTCCCTGTGCTTTGGAGCCCAATCTCCTTCAGCCTTATCTGTCAACTTATTCATCTCAGTCAGATCCTTGTAACTTGGTTTTAAACTATTAACTCTCCCACCTAAAAAAAGCCAGCCAACTTTCACAACCACAATTCTCACCCTAGCGCTCTCTCCTAGTTTCTTGAAAGGGTTATCTCTGGCTTGTGTCCTCAATCCATCTCCTAAATTGTGATTTTAAACTGCTCCACTACAGATCTCACTAAAAACTACTGTGTACCAAATTTTGACATTTTGCCCTGCAACATTTTAAGTGCAGTATTTGTTGCTACTGTTTCTGACCATCCTTTACTGCTCTTCAGATGCTGTTCTACCTCACCAATTAGTTTCTCACTCCAATCTCAGCCCTCCCCTATAAGTGGATGTCATTTATGCCCATAGCCTTAAAGTTTATTCCTGTAGCTTAGTCTGTAGACCAGGGTTCTGCCAGAAGGCCACTTAGATGTCTCCAAGGCAATCCCAATTCAGCTAGTTAAAAATGCTGCTCTCTAGCTGGCTTTAGGACCATTACATTGTGAATGTGCAAGACACAACTAGCAATCGTTACAGACACCTCCCCTATTACCAAGTCCTGTGAGCTCTGCCCTCTACAGCTTAATGATCTCCACAAAATTTTACCACACTGGTCCAAGGTAGTTGTCTCTTGCCTAGACAACTGCAGTATTCCCCAACTGGCCCACTACATCCTTTTTCTGACAGATATTAACTATCCTGGATCTCTCCTTGCTGTAAACAGCCCTAAGTGGTCTGGTCTCTTACCTGTTGTTCAGGTTCATTTTGTAATACCCCAGGCTCAGCAAACAGCCACTTTCAAGCCTCATTAAGCACTTAACTCATGTCTGAATCAGGGCATTATAGAGGGAAAGTAACTACAACTAAGACCAATCTGGATCTTTTCTAGCCCAAGGCCTCTGCACAAACCATCCCCAACTTTACCTTGCAAAAATGACACCTACGCTTAGACTCGACCGCTTTCTCAGGTTTGTCTTGGTCAACTCATGCATGGGACTTGTCTCACAAAGTTTTATATTTGTGATGACATTTCTGCCACTCAACTCAAAGCTTCCAAAGGGAGGAACTGTTTTGCTCACCCCATGTTCCCACTTCCTAGTACATCACTGAAAGTTCAATAAATTTTTTGAATGCTCAGACTATTTGTTCTTTCCTGCGAAGTGAAGGCAAAGGATATGCTGACTGTCATCTAATAAAAATAAAAATGTAGTGACCATGGAAAACACACCTGTGACCTAGAAACCAGCTAGTCTCAGTTCATCATGCACAAGACACTGGAAGAGAGCACTTACTTCTCCTTGACTGTAGCATAAACCTTTATCTCACAAGGCTATCCTAACTGGTTGCACTGAACATTAATCTTAATTACTGAGATTTCATCATTTTGAAGTTGCTGGGAAAGGAAGGAGAAACCCTTCCTTTCCCTTGATCTTTGGGTGAAAAGCGCTATTTGCTGGTAGTTAATACACAAACCTTCAAGAAACACAATGAAATATTTATTTGTAGCCCTACTGTTTTAGGTGTGTATTTACAGACTGTCCAAAGGCAGTAATTTTAGTGCCCCTCAGGCTCCTGGGAGTTTTAAATGATCCAAGCAACTCTTGTCAAGATTTCCTATGATGTTTTTGAATTCCTCAAGGACATCCTAAAAAAACAAAATTAAGCACTCAATTTGACAAGCAAATATTCACATGTATCATAGATTAATTTAACAGTCCATACTCCTCTGAATTCCATTAAGTTATGCAGGTCTGGACTCAGCTTTAAATGTCCACATAAAACATACCTGAGATTTGACCAAGTGTTTGAAATTTAGGTGCTACACACAAACACGTTATCTTAAAATTACAAAAGTAAGCTAGGAACAGGCTACCCTATTTGCTGTTAACTTCACCTTGTTAACTACAGATGTTGCAGTACTAATATTAATTTAACACCCACTAGAAAAGGCAGCCCAATCTGGAAAGGTAAAATTTGCATTAGGAGTAACCGCTTTACAACAGAACTACAAGGTAGCATCACTCTACCTTATGTCACCTTTGTGCTCCCAGTGTCCAGCTTAGCAGCAATCTTTCCTTCAAGCATCCAGCTTTCACCTGCACAAAATATAAAAAGTTAAGAAAAACTATTACACACTTCATGTTGGCAGACTCAAGATCACATAGGTAAACTAAGGCAAAAGCATCAACTGTTACTTCCGCAGCTCCTACACCAAAAATACCAAATTCAAGGGCAGGAAAAGGCTGCAGAGTATTTAGTTTATGCCTTTTTTGACACCACATTCACTAGTTTCCAAAAGTGAACGGGCAACACAAAGGCTACAAGGAAACTGCGCAAGGACTGTTCTATGGCACAAAGTTGCCGACCCCATAATGATCTGTTCTGTGGGTTAGAGCTGGAAAGGAGATTAATTCCAGCTGTAGATTTTCCTTTACAATTCAAACCCCAAACCAGGTAACAAGAACTGCAATTCAAAATGTTTTAAGTGGTTAAAACACTGAAGCTGCGAGGCAACCGGTTTTTCTTGCACGAACCCGCAAACTCACCTGCAAAGTTGATGACACTCATTCGCCGAGTTCTGCATCTTGAAACAATTATCGAGGTCTAAACCTTAAATGGCACTTTACTCCTACGTTGACTCGAACTCAACTGTGATGCGGTAGGCACACATGCCTACCTAAGGTGAGGCCTTTCTCTTTCACACCCAAGAATTCCCCGCTTATATGGAACCCTATCCGGCAACACAGTCCATGACCAAGAAATTAAAATGCACTCAAATCCACCCATCTCCCATTTCCTGGCGTGGGTAGGCAGTCTGAGAGCCGCCTAGGGGGCCTCCCGCGGTCCATGGGCAACGTGGCCGAGCCCAGGCCGCTGCTCTCCGCCCTCCACGGACTCAGGGCACGGGATCCTCCGGGCCGGCCCGGCTACGGAAGACGTCTCACCACCCTCAAGTCGGCCGCGCGCTCCTGCCCGGCGCCTGGGCGCGTCGGAGGCCAAGAAGCCGCGCCCGCCGAGGGCCTCGCCATCACGGAAGGCGCAGAATCCTTCCTCCCAGCGTAGAAGCAAGAAAGGCCGCACGTCGCTCCCACAATGCTTTTCTACGACTGGAAGGACCCACTGTCCGGGGGGCGCGGGGAGGACGGACTGTACCACTGGCCGCCGCGCCCTCGCGAGACGCCGCCGTGCGGCGCGAGGGCGAAGTGCGCCGTGATTGGTCGCGGGACGGGGCTCGGGGAAGGAGGACGGAGGGGCGAGGGGGTCCTCCTTTCCCCTTTGCGTTGTGCGACCAGTGCTTTCGCCCAGGCTGGTTTTCTCCGGTATCCACCCCTCTCCCAGTGTCGGGAGCGTGTGGTGCGCGCTGCGCAGCGGGTGTAACTCAGAGGACCCGAGACCTCGTGTTCTTCAGTCTCCGGCTGAGGAAGAGTCAGGTCCTTCATTCAAAGAACAGATTTGTAGCGCACTTCGGAGCTTCAGGCTCTGACCTCAGTGCCTGGGAACCAGGTGTGAGTGAGACGGGCAGGGGTCCCGGCTTACGTTCCGAGTTGGGCGGGAAAGCCACTAAACAGGTGACGTGGACGATGTAGGTCCAGATGGCCTGAGTGAGTGCCAAGGAGGAAACAAAAGGAGGTTATGTGGCAGAGCAGGCTGTTCGACAGAAACATAGTGCGGACCACGAATTCCATTTTAAGTGTTTGAAATGCCACCCAAAAAGTAAAAAAAAAAGAAAGTTAAATTAATTTCAGTAGTAACTTAGCATGTAATCAATGCAAAATCATTAATGATTTAATGATACATGTTAATGATATATTTTGCTTAAAAGTCCGGCGTATATTTTATACTTCCAGCACATTTCAGTTCAAACTAGTCACATTTCGGGTGCTGAGAAGCAGCCTGTGTGGCTGGAGCAGCCTGAGGAGTGCAGAATGGCATAAGATGCAGCGGAAGAGACAGGTAGGAGCAAATCATATGAGGCTTGGTACTTGGGGTAGGAGTTGGGATTTTATGCTGAAATTTTAGGGTTGACTAGTGATTACCACAGAAATAAAGCAGAGGTTGTTAATTGGCTTTTTGCCTGATAACCCTAATGCAAGGAAGGGAGAGACTGCAGTGAGATCTGCTGTGTAATAGCCAGGGGAATCTCCTTGCTCCTGTAGGTCCTAGCAGAGACTTTAATCAAGGGACCACACCCCAGCATTTTTCCTTAAAGCTAGTGAAAGAGAGAGAAAATGAAGAAAGGAAAAAGATTAAAAAAAAAAAAAAAGCCCACACAAGGACTAGCCTGAATGATAACATCAACTCCAGGACACTTGGGACGTACAGAAGGAGTAAATGTGTAATGATCACAAGAAAGGAAATAGCGCAGACCTTTATTAGGAAGTTACTGTAACATCTGGGGGAGAAAAGGTTGGGGAAGGGGGATGCCTCTAGGAGTGTAATTTTAAGACATTGAATGGTACAATGTGGGGTTTATAACAAATCTCAGTCTTGGCTTCTCTTGGGCTGGAGCAGCCAGCAGACCTGGGTTTACATCCAGCTCTGACACTTGTTCTCTTAGGTAAATAACCACTTCTTTGACCCCAAGGTTCCTCATTTATAGGATAATAACTATACCCATGAACACATGTTAGTTTAAAGAATTAAGAAAGTTTTGTGGGGGGGACGCCTGGGTGGCTCAGTGGGTTAAGCCTCTGCCTTCGGCTCAGGTCATCCTGGGATTGAGCCCGGCATCGGCATCAGCATTGGCATCGGGCTCTCTGCTCAGCAGGGAGCCTGCTTCCCCCTCTCTCTCTGCCTGCCTCTCTGCCTACTTGTGATCTCTCTGTCAAAAAAAAAAAAAAAAAAAAGCCTTGTGGAATCACCTAGCTCCATGTAGTACATAGTAACATACAACAAATGACTCTCATGAGTTTAGCTCTTCTCGTTTGTCCTCACCCCAGATATGGAATCTTCTTGGGTTGAGTTCTTAATGAGAAATATGTTGGTGTTTTTCTTTTAATGGCTTGACATTTTTGTCCCCACCTTATGCTTTTCTATTCTCCTCTTTATATTTCTTTCCCAAACTCTGGATGGTTCAACAGTAGATAGTGGGGAGGCGTTTGTTCCAATTGTTGAGTTAGTGTTGGTGTCAGGAAATCAATTCTAAATTCTTCATCTTTCTGTCTACTTCCACCTCACACAGCTTGATAAGGAAAATCCAATAATTAAGCCAAGGCAAGCAGCAAGGACACAAGAAAAATATAGAAGGTATTTTCTACTTAGTTTTCCCACCACCTTTGCCTGCTGGGGCTGAGGCATTATGTAAGGACATACAAGCTACATGTAGTGTTAGTGCAAACATGGAACAAGCTGGCTTTCCTTGCAAAGCATGGTTCCCCAAAGATGTCCACGTCCTCATCACCTGAGCCTGTAGATGTTTCATTATAGAGTAAAAGAGGCTTTGCAGATGTCATAAAGGTTGGGGACCATGATAGGGGAGATAAAAATCAAAGAGGAAGGCAGAAGAATTAGATGTGGTGGAAGAGGAGGCAGGAGAGGGGCTCAACCTTCCATTGCTAGCTTTGAGATTGGAGGAAGAAGATATTTGAAGCCAAAGAGTACAGTTTCAGCTCTAGAAGCTGGGAATGGCTTTCAGTTGATAGCAAGGAACAAGAGACTTCATTTCTACAACTGCATGGAACTGAATTCTGCCAACATCCTGAATGAGCATGGAAACAGACTCTCTCCTAGAGTCTCCAGAAAAGAGCACAGCCCTGCTGATATTTTTTATTTTAACTGGTGATGCTCATGCCAGACTTTTGACCTACCGAGGTGTGATAATAAATTCGTGTCATTTTAAGCTGCTAAATTTGTGTTAATTTGTTACAGATGCAAGAAAAAACCAACACACTTTGTAAGGGGCAGAGTGAGAAGTGAGCTGTTTTTCTTACCCCACTCCTTGTCTCATCCCAATGTTATTATCAGGAACATAAGTAAGATTTTGCAGATAAGCTATGCACATTTCATTCTAACCATTTGGATCAATATTTGTTCTGGTGGGTGCCATAAATCTGAATTAATATCCAATAGATATTAAATAA
This sequence comes from Mellivora capensis, assembly GCA_004024625.1. Lineage (NCBI taxonomy): Eukaryota > Metazoa > Chordata > Mammalia > Carnivora > Mustelidae > Mellivora > Mellivora capensis. The sequence goes on from PISX010009281.1 coordinate 8,298, forward strand.
TTTGAGTACTTTATATAATTTCAAGTCATTTGTAAATTTGGGGGGGATTTCTTCTTAAAAAATAGTATTTTCTGCCGAGGCTTTATTTCTTCCAAATTCTTATACTCTGTGTGTGTGTGTGTGTGTGTGTGTGTATGACAAAGAATGTCCAAACTAGGGCTTAGAGGACAGTGTCTAATAGGGAGATAATAGTAGACATCCTTGTCTTGTTCATGATTTTATTTTATTTATTTATTTTTAAAAAAAATATTTGTGTGTGTGAGAGAGAGCAAAGCAGAGGGAGGAGGGTCAGAGGGAGACTCAGACTCCCCACTGAGCAGGAAGCCCCATGTGGGACGCCATCTCGAGACCCTGGGATCATGACCTGAGCTGAAGGCATACACTTAACCGACTGAGCCATCCAGGCTGCCCTCATTCATGATTTTAAAGGAATGCTTTTGAAGTTTCAGCACATGTGTATGATGTGGATAACATTTTTATGTATTTCCTATTGTTCATCAGGTTATGGGAGTTTCCATATGTATATCTAGTTTGCTAATAATTTTTTTTTTATCATACATGGATGTTGAATTTTATTAGATGTTTTATCTGCCACAAGACTACCCCCATTTCATTTGCTAGCAGCAGTGGGGTGGCCAGGCTATTCACACTTTTGCCCAGCCAGAAATTTGAGGGTTAACATGACCCTCCCCCCACCTCAGGTTTGATAACTCACTACAATGACTCAGATGTTCGGAAAACACCTTATTTACTATTACCAGTATATCATGGAGATTACAACTCAGAACCAGCCCAGTGGAAGAGATGAATAGTGCAACTTGTGGTGTGAGGTGGAGCATGGAGCTTCTATGCCTTCTCCGGGCTTGCTACCCTCCCAGCATTTGGATGTGTTAACTTACCCATAAGCTCTCAGAACCTCCTTGTTGAGGAATTTTTATGGAGATTCCGCTACACAGACATGATTGGTTAAATCACTGGTTATTGGTGATTGAACAAAATTTCCAATCCCTCCCACTTCTCCAGAGATGGGGGTGGGTGGGTAGGGCTGAAAATTCTAGTTCTCTAGTCGCATGGTTGGCTCCTCTGGCAAGCGGCCCCAGTCCTGAAGGGAGACCGCCGAGAGTCGCTTTAATGACATAAAGTTTGTTCTTTCTCAAGAAAGAACTAGTATTGCTAGTATTTTTTTTTAGAATTTTTTCATCTATGTTCATCAGGGATATTAGCCTGTAATTTTCCCTTTCTGGTTTTGGTATTGAGGTAATGCTGGTGTCATAAAATGAATTTGGGAGTCCTCCTTCATTTTCTATTTTTTTGGAGGAGTTTAAGAAGGATTGGTATTAATTCCTCTTTAAATGTTTGGTAAAATTCACCAGTAAAGGTATGTGGCCCTGGACTTTTGTTTTTTCATTCATTCATTCATTAACTTATTTATTTACTTATTATGTTCAGTTAGGCGACATATAATACAACATTTGTTTCTGATGTAGTGTTCAGCGATTCATTAGTTGCGTATAACACCCAGTGCTCATCTGGACTTTTTTTTTTTTTTAAGATTTTTATTTATTTATTTGACAGACAGAGATTACAAACAGCAGAGAGGCAGGCAGAGAGAGAGGAGGAAGCAGGCCCCCTGCTGAGCAGAGAACCTGATTCGGGGCTTGATCCCAGGACCCCAGGACCATGACCTGAGCCAAAGGCAGAGGCCCCAACCACTGAGCCACCCAGGTGCCCCTGGACTTTTGTTTGTTAAGAGGTTTTTGACTCCTAATTCAATCTCTTTATTAGTAATTGGTCTGTTCAGATTTCCCATTTCTTTATGATTCAGTCTGGTAGGTTGTATGTTTCTAGGAATTTATCTTTTCTTCTAGGTTGCCCAATTTTTTGGTGTACATTTGTTCATAGTAGTCTCTTATGATCCTTTGCATTTGTTTATTAGTTGTGACAACATCTTTTTAATTTTTAATTTTATTTGAATCTTCATTATTTTTTTTCCTGTTGAGTCTAGCTAAGGGTTCGCCTATTTTATTTGTCTTTTCAGAGGACTAGTTCTTAGTCCTTTGATCTTTTCTACTGTCTTTTTAATCTCCATTTCATTTATTTTTTGCCCTGATCTTTATGTCATTTTTTTCTACCAAGTTTGGGCTTCATTTATTCTTTTTTTAGTTCCTTAAGGTATAAAGTTAGGTTGTTTATTTGAGATTTTTTTCATTTCTTACTGTAGGCACTTACTGCTATGAACTTCACTCTTATTCTGCTTTTGCTGAATCCCATAGGTTTTGGTTGTTATATTTCCATTTCCATTTGTCTGAAAAAAAGTATATATATATATATACACATATAGTGAGAGAGAGCATGTGAGCCAGAGGGGAGGGGCAGAAGGAGAGGGGAGAATCTTAAGTAGGCTCCATGTTCAGTGTGGACCCCAATGTGGGGCTTGATCTCACAACCCTGAGATGATGACCTGAGCTGAAATCAAGAGTTGGACCTTCACTGATTGGGCCATCCTGGTGCCCTTGTATGAAGATATTTTTCATTTATCTTTTAGTTTCTTCTTTGACCATTGGTTACTCAGTAACATGTTGTTTAATCTCTACATATTTGTGAGTTTTCCAGTTTTCTTCTTAAAATTGATTGCTAGTTTCATACCACTGGAGTTGGAAAAGATGCTTGATATGATTTTAGTCTTCTAAATTTATTAAGACTTATTTTGTGGCCTGACATATGGTCTGTCCTGGAGAACATTTCATGTGTGCTTGAGAAGAATGTGTATTCTACTACTTTTTGATGGAATGGTTTTGTAAATGTCTATTAAGTTCCTCTGGTCTGATGTGTAGTTTAAGTCCAGTGTTTCCTTATTGATTTTCTGTCTATACTATCTATTCATTGATAAAAATGAGATATTGAAGTCCCCTACTATTATTGTATTGCTATTACCCCCTTTATTTATGTTTGTATTTGTTTTATATAGGTCTCCTATGTTGGTTCCACGAATATTTACAATTGTCATATCCTTTTCTTGCATTCACCACTCTATCATCATATCATGACCTTTTTTGTCTCTTATTAGTCTTTGTCTTAAAGTTTGCTTTGTCTCCTATATCAACCTTTGTTTTCTTTTCTTCTCCGGGGTAAGGAGTATCTTTTTCTATCCCTTTACTTTCAGTCTATTTGTGTCCTTAAAAGTGAAGTGAGTCTCTTACAGGCAACATATTTTGGGGTCTTCTTCTTATTATTATTGTTTTATTTTTATTAATTTTATTTTTAAGTAATTTCTACACCCAGTGTGGGACCTGAACTTACAACCCCAAGATCAAGAGTTGCACACTTGGGACGCCTAGGTGGCTCAGTTGGTTAAGTGGCTGCCTTTGGATCAGGTCATGATCCCAGGGTCCTGGGATTGAGTCCTGAATCAGTCTCCTTGCTCAGCAGGGAGCCTGCTTCTTCCTCTGCCTGCTGCTCCCCTTGCTTGTGCTCTCTCTCTCCATCTCTATGACAAATAAATAAATAAAATCTTAAAAAAAAAAAAAGTTGCATACTCTACCAACTGAGCCAGCCACGTGCCCTGTGTCTTATTTTTTTAGATCTGTTCAACTATGTTTTATCTTTTTATTGGATAATTTAGTCCATTAACATTTAAAGTAGGGGCACCTGGGTGGCTCAGAGGGTTAAAGCCTCTGCCTTCAGCTCAGGTCATGATCCCAGGGTTCTGGGAGTAAATGTGTAATGATCACAAGAAAGGAAATAGCGCAAACCTTTATTAGGAAGTTACTGTAACATCTGGGGGAGAAAAGGTTGGGGAAGGGGGATGCCTCTAGGAGTGTAATTTTAAGACATTGAATGGTACAATGTGGGGTTTATAACAAATCTCAGTCTTGGCTTCTCTTGGGCTGGAGCAGCCAGCAGACCTGGGTTTATATCCAGCTCTGACACTTGTTCTCTTAGGTAAATAACCACTTCTTTGACCCCAAGGTTCCTCATTTATAGGATAATAACTATACCCATGAACACATGTTAGTTTAAAGAATTAAGAAAGTTTTGTGGGGGGACGCCTGGGTGGCTCAGTGGGTTAAGCCTCTGCCTTCGGCTCAGGTCATCCTGGGATTGAGCCCGGAATCGGGCTCTCTGCTCAGAGGGGAGCCTGCTTCCCTCTCTCTCTCTCTCTCTCTCTCTGCCTGCCTCTCTGCCTACTTGTGATTTCTCTCTGTCAAATAAATAAATAAAATCTTAAAAACAAAAAAAACCACAAAAAAACCCACTCAACATTTAAAGTTAAGTATTGGTAGATATGGACTTAATGTCAGTTTGTTCATTGCTATCTGGCTATTTTACAGGTTTTTTTTGTTCTTTTGTTCTTTTCTTGCTTTCTTCCTTTGTGATTTGATACTTTTCTGTAATGGTATGCTTAGATTCCTTTCTCTGTATCTTTTGGGCATTTACTGTAGGTTTTTGTTTTGTGGTTACCATGAGGCTTATGGAAAACATCCTAGAGTTATAACAGTCTATTTTAAGCTGATAACAATTAAGTTTTAATGCATTCAAAGACTACATATTTACCTCCCTCTCTCATACGTTATATTTTTGATGTCACAATTTATACCTTTTTTACATATATATCCATTAACAAATTATTATAGTTACAGTTTTTTTTTTAACTTTCTGTCTTTTAACTTCATGCTAGATTTGTAAATGATAAACCCATCACCATTACTAGATTATTCTGAGTTTAGCTATGTATTTACCTTTACTGGTGAGATTTATACTTTCGAATGTCTTCCTATTGCTAATTAGTGCCCTTTCATTTCAGCTTAAGGAAGTCACCTTAACAATTCTTGTAAGGCCAGTGTGGTGGTGATGAACTTCTTAAGCTTTTGCTTATCTGAATAACTCTTAATCTCTCCTTCAGTTCTGAAGGACAACTTTGCTAGGTAGAGCATTTTTGGTTGGTGTTTTTTTTTCTTAAACACTTTGAATATGTTGTGCCATTCTTTTCTGTCCTGCAGATTTCCTGCTAATAGTCTTATAGGGGTTCCCTTATATGTAACACCTTGTTTTTCCCTTGCTGCTTTTAAGATTCTCTTCTTAGTTTTAACTTTTGAAACTTTAATTATGTGTCTTGGCATAGGTCTTCTTGGGTTCATTTTATGGGAGGTCTCTGGGATTCCTGAATCTGAATGTCTTTTTCCTTCCCTAGGATAGGGAAGTTTGTTTGTTTGCTTGTTTGTTTTGTTTTGAGTTTTTGTTTGTTTGTTTAGGATAGGAAGTTTTCAGCCATTATTCCTTTAAGTTTTCTGTCCTTTTCTCTCTCCTCCTTTTGGGTCTCCTATCATGCAAATATCAGTCTGATTAATGATGTCCCCTAAGTCTCTTAAGCTGTCTTTATCTTTTTCCCTTTTGCTCCACTGATTGGATGAATTCCACTACTCTGTCTTTAAATAATTGATCCTTTCTTCCACTGCAACCAGTCTGCTGTCGAACCCCTCAACTGAATTTTTCAGTTCAGATTCTGTGTTCCTTAGCTCTTTGATTTCTGTATGGTACTTTCTTATATTTTCTATCTCTTTGTTAAAATTCTCACTTTTTCATGCATTGTTCTTCTAACTTCAGCGAGCATTTTTATGACCATTATTTGAATATTTGAACTCTTTGTGAGGTTTATCACTTATTTTTATTTCATTACATCTTTTTCTGATGTTTTGTTGTTCTTCTTCTGTTTCTTCATTTTTCTTGACTCTCTGTGCTGGTTTCTATGCCTTAGGTAAAATAGCCACATCTCCTAGCTGTCTTGTGTGGGAGATGAACCTTATTGTTCAACCCTGCCCTAGCTATTGGCTTCTATCAAATCTTTATGGTTGTCTAAGCAGTCTTAGTGGCTCCCAATATTGAAGATGTGTCAGAACCTGCCAGTGTCCCAAAGGGGAAGATCTCAGTCAGCACCTAGATTCAGGCTTATAGGCCACTGGACCTTTGGGCAGCAGTTTTTAAAGTATGCAAATATACCTGTATCAGGGGAAGACTGGGCTATGGGCATTTCTGTCTGTGGCCTCATTAGCACTGTGCCCTGAGGGGATAGCTGGCCAAGAACTATTACAGTTTTGTGGAACCTGCAAATGTAAGCTCTACTCACCACCAGAGCCAGGCGATGAAGGGGCATTATTTGGATGGCAGCCACAAAAACTGGGACCCCAGATATATATATATATATATATATATATATATATATATATATATATATATTCCTTTTCTGGAAATATTGGCAACCTGGAGTGAGGCAGCAAGAGAGCACAAAGTGCTGTCTACCAGCCTCCCTGGTCTCTGGAGAATACAGTAGTCAACTCATTGTGTGCTAAATTAGAAGCTTAGCATGTAGGCTGTTGCTATTAAGATATGCAAAAAGGCCTCTTTCACAGAAAGACTGGGCATATTCTCTGGGTCTGTGTTGGGCCCTCAGGAGTTTGCTATGGTGAGTTCTTACCAGCACTTTAAGAAGTCTCTCTTAGTTTTCTATAGCTCTCTTGGTCTCATGTATGCAATCCCCATTGGCTTTTAAAAATAGGTGTTATGGGCATCCATTTCTCAGGTGGAGGTTTTAAAAGTTGGGGCACCACATGTAAAATCTAAACCTTTCATTCTTCAGTGAGAATTTTGGAGTTGAAAGTTCCAGGCTGTCTGTGTGTTGCTGCACCAGGGGTGGGGTTTATGGGGAGATTATTAGCCTTTCCTATCTGGTTTGATGTGAGTCCTTTGTCATTTGTCATTTACTGTGTGGGAGCCACTCAGGTAGTTTCTGGATTTCTTTCAGAGGCACGCGTTCTATATGTAGCTGTAGGTTTGGTGTGTTCATGGGAGGATGTGAGGTCAAGAGCCTCTTTATATTGCCATCTTAAACCAGATCCATACACTGAATTTCTAATGTCAGTTATTAGAAATTATTTTTTTGGAATTTCTTTTTGGTTCTTTTTCAGAGATATAGGTTATTTGTGATATTTTTTGTTCCTTTGTAATGTACACTCTTTTATTTCTTGAAATATATTAAACATACTCATTTGATATTCTATAGGTAAAAAATTTGCATAGTCTGTTTCAACTCATTATCACTTGTCCATTTTCTCATAGGTTTGTGATTTTTTTTTTTTAAAGTTGTAGCCATTTGTTCTTCTAGAAAGGATTAAATGTTTGTTATTGGTGGGTATTTAGGGTACTGCTAACCTGGAAACATTCTCAGACTATCCTAGCCATACCACATAAGATAGGATATACTCTATCCTACATGAGCAGAGACTTGTGTTAATAATTTTCAAGGGAAACTCCCCCCCCATACCCCATTTTATCCTTCTTGATAATACTTAGGCCTATTATCACTACTGATTGTCTCTGTAGGGTGAATACTCCCCCCACCCCTGTAACATAATTCCCTTACTAAGGATGTTGCTTTTCCATGGTGCACAACCTTATGCATGGGTCATGCATGGGAAGTTCTGTTTCTCACCTTGCCCAGGCTTAATGTCTTATCATCTAGCTCCCATATGGTTCTATGAAGCCTAAGTCCTAAGCCACCAAGGACAGATAAATGTCCCCACCAAATGCCAGCTCCCGAACTTCTTTGGATTCATGCTTTTACTTGTAGACTTGAGGACTTCCTTTTTTTTTTTTTAACCAACTCAGCCATTCATTTAGAATGATATTTAAAAATACTTTATCCAAGGCTGGTGTAGCCACTCTGGAAAACAGTATAGAGGTTCCTCAAAATGTTAAAAATAGAACTACCCTATGATCCACCAATTGTACTACTAGATATTTGTCAAAAGTATACAAACATAGTGATTCAAAGGAGCACATGCACCCCAATGTTTATAGAAGCAATGTCCACAATTGCCTAAATATGGAAAAAGCCCAGATGTCCACTGACAGATGAATGGATAAAGATGTGATACACACACACACACACACACACACACACACACACAGGAAGATTACTTAGCCATCCAAAAGAATGGATTTGCATTTGCCATTTGCCATTTGCCATTTGCAACTATATGGATGGAACTAGAGGGTATTATGCTAAGTGAAATAAGTCAATAAGGGAAAGACAAATACTGTATGATTTCACTCATATGTGGAATTTAAGAAAAAAACCCAGATGAACATAGGTAAAGGGAAGGAAAAATAAAATAAGATAAAAACAGAGAGAGAGGCAAGCCATAGAGACTCTTAAATATAGGGAACAAACTGGGGGTTGCTGGAGGGGAGGTGGGTGAGGGGATGGGGTTACTCGGTGATGGACATTTAGGAGGGCATTTGATATAATGAGCACTGGGTATTATGTGCAACTGATAAATCACTAAACTCTACCCTGAAACTAAAAAAAAGAAAAATAATACTTTATCCAGCATTTTAAATTATTCTGAATGAGGGGGTTTCTCTGCATATCTCTCCTGCCATATTGCAGGCACAAAACACCTTTTGAGTTTCTTCATCAATTTGTTCCTTGAAAAAACCATTCAGCTTAAGAACATCAGAAGAGCTTATCACTAATCCTGCTTTTTCTACTAATAACCTACATGTAAAGGTAGTAATTCTTCCCAAAATAATTCCTAATTTAGAGCAATTCTCACTAAGTCTTTTTTTAAAAGTAACTTGGTCAAATTTGGGGGGAACCTAACAAAATTATTCTGAAGTTCTTATTTGGAATAAAAAACTGATGAGAATAGCTAGAGCAGTTTAGAAAAAGAATAGTAATGGTGGATGATTAATTCCTTCCTTAATATTAAATATTAAATATGTTCTAATATTAAATATTAAGCCATATTTTAAACTCTAGAAGAGAATTAGATCACTATGGTAATGACATAGGTACTCATCTGTCATTTGAATGAAAGATAGAACTCATAATAGTTCTGAGTACTTGTTAAATCTTGGTATGTCTTAAAGCAAACTTCCCAAATTAACAGAGAAGTGTAGGCTTAACCCACACATGTTGCTGGCAAGAGTGATTTGTCATTTGGGGAAAAAAAAAGTTTTAATTGATGTAAAGCAAAATAAAGGCTATGTAGTTCAAAGAATTAAATGAAAGAAAAGTCAAATAATAGAAAAGCTAAGTAAAAATACTTGCTTGATTGTTGAAAGGGCTTACCAAACTGGAAAATCAATGGCTATTTCTGGAAGGTGGCAAGCAACTGGTTACAGTGAATGATGAGGTAGTAGAGTGATTTATCTGACTTTGATCATTAGAAAGCATTACCTTTCAAAAAATTATAAATAAATTTTATTTTAAAAATAAATACATGGAAGGAATATGGAAATAATAGATAAACTTAATTTGGCAAAATTTAAAATTTCTCTATCTTTAGTAATTAAAGAGAAATTCCATGTTTTGAATTGCCTAAATTCTTATAATAAATATAATTGTAACAAATACAATCTGTAATAATAAAATAATTCATGTTAATCCATATGAACACTGAAAATCCAGTAGAATCAAGGGTAAAAAGAGATATTTTACAAAAGAGAAACCTGAATTATAAAACATACCAAGAAATATTTGGGCCTTAAGAAATTCTATTAAAAATATTTTTGTAACACTACTGATTTTTAATAATACTCTTTGACCCCTAAATTTGTTTTTCTGGTATTTATGTGACTTTTTAAAAAAACTAAAAGCTAGGGGCGCCTGGTGGGCTTAGTGGGTTAAGCCTCTGCCTTCGGCTCAGGTCATGATCTCAGGGTCCTGGGATCGAGCCCCACATTGGGCTCTCTGCTCAGCAGGGAGCCTGCTTTCCTTCCTCTCTCTCTGCCTGCCTCTCTGCCTACTTGTGATCTCTGTCAAATAAATAAATAAAATCTTAAAAACAAAACAAAACAAACAAAAAAACCCTAAAAGCTAGGAATGCCTTATGTTTAGAGAGGAGTTGTCTCTTTAATTTTTTTCTTATTTTGGGAGTTGTGATTGGGCTTACATTTTTTTCGTAGATTTTTCATTGTGAATATACTAATTAGTAATGCTTAATGTGTTCATATATATAAGTGGTGTGTTTGAGTAAGATGTGGTTTGTCCTAACTTGGTTGACAAAGACTTATGTAAAATTTTCTCTGCACCACCATTTTATAGAAAACTCTAACTTGTCGATGACAGTGTTACTGAAAACTGCTAACTGAATACTAATTGAGGTTTTCTATTTCCTCCTGGCTCAGTTGTGGTAGAAATTCCTTTATGGTTCTGATTTAGTACTAGCAAGATACCGCCAGGTGGCAGCATAAGCCAAGCACAGAATCGTCATTTCACAGTTGCGCTTTAACTGCAATGAAATTTAGGAATTGAATATCCGTGTTTGAGTAGACTCACTCCATCTTCCTAGGTGTTTTGTAAACCTGGCTTTACACTAGTTTTTCAGAGGTAAGGCTTTGATTTAAAAAAAAAATTTTTTTTTTGGTCATGTTGCACAGGAAAGACCTGTCTTAATATGTAACTTTGAGGAACCCAAAAGAACATCTTCTGGATTCCAGTCCAGACAAGAATGAAGCCTCTTTGAGTGCTAAGATTCTCTGTGCCACAGAACTGTAGGTCCTAAGCCAATCAGATAAATAAAGCTGGTGCTTTATTCAGGAACCAGTCTGCCAGGAAATATACATGGCAACTGGGGTTGAATTATTCATAGACACTTTTTTTTGTGTGGGTTAGACAGCTCAATCTGTCTACATTTTTTTTTTAAGTCAGGTAGGACTTGATTGCAGTGCTTAGTCACATATCTGGGAATAAATAGCTGCTAGATAAAAATATATGATTTTTTATTTTTACGACTAAATATATATGGCATGTGTTTCATGTCCATACATTTCCAAGGGTATTTTTAGAGTCATCTGTTTCCATATCAGTAACTGTGCTCTTTCACGGTGCTAGAGTCTTTCTTTGGGGGAGTGGAGAGCAGCACTGGGGGATGTTTGGTAAGACGGGTGCTCCTGAGGGGCAGAGAATAGCTCAAACAGCTCAAAATCCAAAACCTGGGATTCTAATGAGTGGCTTTAGTGATATTAATGTTAATATTTGTTTTAGCCACCGAAAGAGAATTCCCAGCTGCTCTATTAGAGATAGGAAGTCTCTCAGCTGAATAAATTAAGTCCTTCTTACTGAGACAACTTGAAAGTGAGCACCCATGGGTCTGCGGGGATCTATGAGAAATCATGGAGAGCCCCAGAAGGCCTGAAAGTCTGAAGTATGAGGATTCTGATCCTTGAAATTTTCAAAAGAAGAACTTATTTCAGTAAACTGTGATCTGTAATAATAAATGTGGTCTCAATTCTGTAGTATCAAATGAATGATTGGTGAGTCCTAAGCAGCATCACTTACTCATGAGAAACCAGAATGGGCTTAACACCCATCACAGCAGACTTTCTTTTTTAGCAAAGTATCTACAGCTGGGAAGGGTGGAGAACCTAGAAATCTGAATTTGAGCAAGGTACTTGGCAAGGTCTCTCATAACACACCTCTGGCTGAAGTGAGGTCCAAGTGTCGTTAATGTATATCGATAATTAATTCATCAGCTACCAAGGAGGTGCCATTTATTAGAATGATGTCAAATGATGTCTCTAGGGATGTCTTTGGCCTTTTTTCTTTAATCCTTTTTATTCGTGATTTGGATGAAGATGTGGAAGAACTTCTGATAAAATTTGAGATGATTAAGTTAGAATAAATTAAATGGTCAAATATGAGTTCTAAAATCTTAGGCTGGTTGAACTTGGTAAGCGTTAGAAGAATGATTTTAAAGTGAATATATGTAAAGGCTACTCCCTGCATCCTCACAACAACACATAGACAGGGTAAGTCATACCTTAGCTGTAGCACATCTAGAAAAGACTTACGGGAATATAGTTGGCAGTGAATATAGGATCAATCAGCTGTGTACCGTGGCTGTCAGCAGAGTAAATGTTAATTTAGATTTTATTATTCACAAAGTGTTGCATGGCAAAGGAGAGAGATGTCCCCTCTTCTACTGGTGGGACCACTCTTGCTTCAAGTCTGGGTGCTCTGTCTCAAGTGGGGCATAGGCACGTCAGGGACTGTTCCAGAAGGAGTCAAGCAAGATAATAAGAGTTGTAGAAGCTGTTATAAAGGGCATGGCTGAAGGAACTGGGTATTTAGAAAATGCAATATCAGAAGGTGGAGTGACACTGGCTTTACATTTTGGAAATCTGTCTTGTGAGAAAGGGGTTAGACTTGTTCTGTGTTCAAATTAGGGTCAAGGGGGTAGAAAACTTAAAGAGACAGTTTTGCGTTTCATGTAAAGACTCTCTGGTGGTTGGAAGCAACCCCAGATGGGAACAAACTATTTCAAAAGATGGTGATTTCTCTGTCATTAGAGTGTTCAAGCATGAATGGGTAAGAACTTGGAAATGTGTTAGCAACTGATAGATAGTTGGATGAAGTTAAAATCCAATTCTGGACTTATGGTTATTTTCTTAACCCATTATTAAGCTAAAAGGAATCCTTAAGAAAAGGCACAATTAACCTTTGAACAATTCTCCATATCAATTTATCCCAATAATCCTGATATATCTTTTTTCTTTCTTTTCAGTGTCTTCAGGTAGCAGAGGCGGTTATCAAGATTTAAAATGTGACCTTTATTCCTCTTGTCTTAGAGATATGGTCAGAGTCCCAATGCCAAGGTCAACATAGTAGAAACAAAGTACTTCTAAATTCTAAAGGGATTACCGAAGCAGGTCCTGTCAAATGATTGGGTAACCAGTTCTGCCCGTATTAGCCCATTGCTCACCTCTGGGGTTGGAGTTGAAAAGTTGGTGGTGTCTTGAGAGTCACTGATGTGCGGCAATACACCCATCCCCTCATGGGGAACCGCTGGGATAATATGACATGTATGCCCTGGAATTGGAGAGGCTCAGGACGGTGACGCCCACTAAGACTTTGGCTAGAGCTACCCATGCCTAGCAGTGGCTCAAAAGAGAGAGATGGCTTTGGCGGGAACAATCTTCCCCACCATGGAAGGGGCGTGGCAAAGGTGTGTGTTTCCTCTAGTCCAGAAGTGGGGTTATTTCTAAGGGGACCTTGCCCAGCAGGGTTGGCTGGAGGGGTGGATTGCCAGCAATCAGGGGCTGGTGGGGGAGACTATTAACAGGCAGTAACAGGAGGCCAAGGAGAAGAGGTTAAGAGAAATAATTAAAGCTAGACTATCTAAGTTCAAATTCTGACTCTGTTGCTTTTTTTGCTGTGTGATCAGGGTCAGAGGTAGAGCAAGAAAGGCAGAAGCACCTAACCCCACAGGCCTGCGTCTTAGGAAGAAAGCTCACAGGAGCCAATTTAAATTCAATAAGAGGGGCACTTGGGTGGCTCAGTGGGTTAAAGCCAGGGTCCTGGGATCGAGCCCCGAGTCCGGCTCTCTGCTCAGCAGGGAGCCTGGTTCCCTTCCTCTCTCTCTGCCTGCCTCTCTGCCTACTTGTGATCTCTGTCTGTCCAATAAATAAATAAAATCTTAAAAAAAAATAAATTCAATAAGATTTTGGAATTTCAACAGTAAACAAGAGTCTTCTGAAATACTCAAGTAAGATTATTCTTGCAATTTAAAGGGGCAGAAAGAGCTATGGGACCTTCCATTCAAGGGTTTAGAAACGGAGTCCAGAAAGCAGGTTTGAAGAGACTGTGGAAAAAGAAATAAAGCTGCTTTCTGCTTGCAGAAAGTGTAGATAGTGGAAATGCCAGAGCCGTGGGTGGATTCTAGACATGATTTTGTCACCAAATAACAGTGTCCATAGCAAGTCACCCTACCTCTTTGGGTCCCAAGTTTCTTCACCTGTAGAAATTCTCTTGCTTCCTTTTAGCCATGTAGTTCTGTTTCCATTTTCCTTCACAGGAAAGGTATGCACTGTATGTCATATATAAAAATAAACACTTACAAATACTAAATCTATCTATATATATGTCATATATATATAAATAGATACATATATATACTAAATGTATATACTAAATGTAGATACATATATATGCTAAATATATCTATGACATAGATATATTTAGATGCATACATACATTTAATATTTATAAATACATACATATATATAGACACATTTGGTATTTATAAATATGATCTCTATATAAATACACTTAGTATTTATATATATTTATTTATACCCAGACCTTTTTTCAGAAAAGATTTCATTAACTAAATTGCATTTTCTAGTGGCATACTGATTGTGTTCTGTGCCTAAATACAGTGTTAAGGTTATCTTCGGTGTTTCTCCAGTAGTTTTCCTCTGCTAAACTTTATACAGTAAGCTTAATAAGAGATGGCATTTGGAGCACATATATTTTACGAGTCTTACCCATTTTAATTCTGTCGATTCAGTCTACATGTGGTTTTTATATTTTATAGCTGAAGAGTCACAGGCAAACTAAATTGAAGGAGGTAAAAGGGATGTCGGTTAAACATAATTAAGTATTAAAGAATTCCTCACACCTCTTAGAATTCATGACATAGTTCTGCATGTTCTTGCTCATGTATGCAACAAAAAACAGCCTTGAATTTTAAGTTTCCTCATAACCCCACTGCCCTATAAGGTAATATAATTATCTGCTAATTCCTGTCAGAGTCTGTGACATGCCCTGGAAGGGGTTGATACAACCAAATCATTGCTTTAACTAGTTTGTTTATTTATTTATTTATTTTAAAAAAGACTTCATTTTTATTTGTTTAGAGCAATTTTAGGTTGACAGCAAAATTCAGAGGAAGGCATGGAGAGATTTTCCACATGCCTCCTGCACTACCCCCCTGACACACACAGCTTCCCCCATGATCAGCAGCCCCACCAGAGCAGGGCATTTGTTACAGATTGTTTATTTTTTTATTTATTTTTATTTTTATTTTATTTTTTTCAGTGTTCCAGAATTCATTGTTTATGCACCACACCCAGTGTTCCATGTAATACATGCCCTCCATAATACCCACCACCAGGCTCACCCAACACCCCACTCTCCTCCCCTCCAAAACCCTCAGTTTAATTATTTAAAGTTATACAGTAAGGTGTGCTTTTCAGTCCAAATGGCAAGGAGACATTGATCAGAACATTATAGAACAGACAAAACGAGAAGGCAACATATATCTTAATCTGTCAATTCTTTGCTGGAATCCCTCATTTCCGGATTGATCTCTTGAGCAATAGCAATAGTTTGTTATCAATTATACTGGATCATGCATCTATTAGTTTTAAATTTTATGAGACATTCAGTCTTTGCACTGATACTGAAAGAAGGATTTTCGAAGTTGAGCACTCTGTGTGTATTGTGTATTTATACACAGAGCAGCATCTGTGTCATCCATGAGCCAGGACAGCAGTGCCAACAACCGGGGCACCCATGGCTCCAAAACCTGTAACTTGAGATGTCTTTGCTCTTTGCACCCAATTTAGGTTTAAATGATCTCTAAGTTTTCTTCTATCACTACAGTCCGATGGTTCAGCTCACATGAGATGTCTTCTTTAAAGCTTAGGTATAAATTCAGCCATAGCAGCTTAAGCCTCTAAAATCTCAGCCTTCAGGACACCAGAAACCCTGTTAGAATGCAATGCAAATATTTTAGGTTGGTGAGAGAATGGAAAGTCAAGTGTAATAAAGTGCTTTTCCTTAAAGATACACGTACATTAATTTAATTTCCTTTGTGTTCCTGGAACTGCTCCATACCATGGCGGTTAAGAGGATTATAAGGAGTATAATTACAGAGAAAGAAGTAAACAAGGAGCCTGAATTCGGTTTCAGAGGGCAGTTTATTTTCTGCCTTACTGGACTATAGACCAAGGCCGAAGATCTAGGCGAGTGGTGATAAGAGGCAGTTGCACATGTAATGAATTCAAGGGGGGTTAACAGCCCATCTTCTTATTCCAGACTTTTGGTAGTATTATTTTTGCAACCCAGCATGTTTCCTCTTCTTTCCTACTCTTTCAGTACTGTCTCTACTGCCTTTCTTTACACAAGGATTGGCATTAAGACCTGATAGGGTCCGAGAGCCCCATCGCCTGGCCATTGTGATTGGTTCAGATGTGATGCATGAGTCAAGCTGGGCCAATGAGAGCCCTTGCCTGGGACTTTCCTATAGTGGAGGCAATAGGAAAACCTGCTTTTGTTTCTGTATTCCTAGAAATGGAAGAGTGGCTGCGGATGGCTAATTTTATCACCCTGTGGAGCAAGCCTTCTGCAATTGTCAGAATGAGGTCTACACCAAGAGAGACAAAGAGGAGAGGAGAGAATTGTTTGTGTTGTTTGAGGTCTGGCCCTAGGTCTGTCTGATGTTAGCTCCTCTGCTAACTCCTTTTGCATATCATGTAGGTGGACATTTCTGTCATTTGTATCCTGACTGATAGACTTTGAACAGAAATATTAGAAAACTCCCTCTTATGAAATATTATTTCTTAAGCCTAAAAATACAGGTGATTCTGGCATGATAATAAAAATAACTGCAATTTATAAACTTCTACCAGGTGCTAAGCATGGCCATAAATACATTCTGTATTCTGTTTTCTTTTCTAACTTTTTTTTTTAAGCCTCTTTATTCATTTGAGAGAGAGAGTGAGAGAGAGTGAGCACACCAACAGGGGAGTGGTGCAGAGGGAGATGGAGAAGCAGACTCCCCACTGGGGCTTGATCCTGGGACCACGGATGAGATCATGACCTGAGCCAAAGGCAGACACTTAACTGACTGAGCCACCCAGATGCCCCTTTGTTTTATTTTCATTTAGTCTCCACAACAACCTTTATAGTATATATATCAGTTACAAAACTTAGTGGGTTGAAACAATTAGAATTTATTTAACCCAAGTTGGTGGTTTGGTTGAGTGATTCTTCTTGTATAGACGAGGTACAGTTGATCTTAAGTGGGCTTGCTCATGTGTCCACAATAACTTGGCAGGTTTCTGGGGGCTGACTAATTTGGGATGAGTCACTCCTAGGTCTGGAGTTGGATAGTTTTCTCAGCTGGGCCCCACAGGAGTGACTGGACATTGTGTCTCCAGCAGGCTAGCCTGGGCTTGTGAACATGGATCTTGCAGGGTTCCAGGAGAGTGAGTGAAGGCATGAAGTCTTCTCAAGGCTCAGGCTAGGCACCAGCATTTTGCAACTTCTGCATCCTGTGGACTAAAGTACAAGGGCAGCCCTCATTCAGGGAATGAGGAAATAGTGTCTACTTTTAATGGGAGGACCTGAAAGTCAAAGTGAATGGATATAAAGAGGCATGAAAAAATGGGAGTACAACTAATTTTCTAAAAAAGGGATTAGGTGCATATACTTTAAAAGTTAAGAAATTTATTCAAGGTCACATGGCCAGTAAGTAGCAGAGACAGGATTTGAGCCTTAATCTTCAGACTGAAAATCTCACTCTTTCAGCATTTCTCTCTTCTTGCTGATTGATCTATGTAGTCCAGTTGTCACAACTTAGTTTCTGAAGTCCTATTCTTAGATCACTTTTGAATGACTTCTCAGTTATTAGGAAGAGTTTCTTTATTACAACACAGGTATAGACTTCCTGTGAATAGGTCATTCTTGAGCCACACCTACAAACATTTTCATTCATATTTATACCCACAGTAAAAGGAAGTTCATATTTTTTTCATATATTTTTAACCCACTGAGCCACCCAGGCGCCCTTTTTTCATATATTTTTAAATTTCATTTCTTTTCAGC
>PISX010009281.1:26071-76676 GCA_004024625.1 Mellivora capensis
ATAATACCCACCACCTGGCTCCCCCAACCTCCCACCCCCCGCCCCTTCAAAACCCTCAGGTTGTTTTTCAGAGTCCATAGTCTCTCATGGTTCATCTCCCCCCCAATTTCCCTCAACTCCCTTCTCCTCTCCATCTCCCCATGTCCTCCGTGTTATTTGTTATGCTCTGCAAATAAGTGAAACCATATGATAATTGACTGTCTCTGCTTGATTTATTTCACTCAGCATAATCTCTTCCAGTCCCGTCCATGTTGCTACAAAAGTTGGGTATTCATCCTTTCTGATGGAGGCATAATACTCCATAGTGTATATGGACCACATCAGGAAGTTCATATTTCTATCTTGCACCATGGCTATGCTGTGAAATACCAGATGTTATTTTGGGAGAATAGATAAAATAATTTGTAGTATCTAGTAAATTCTTAAATAATACTTAGAGTAATGAGGAAACAATGAGTTCAGGCAAATGGGAAGCTGGAAGATAGTGAGATCTGTAAAATGGGAAGAAGACTGTCAACAAATGGAAGAAAGGGACAGTGGAGTCTAATCCTGTAGGATTCTAGGGAGGGTAGAAGTGGTAGTAGCTACCATTTAAGTTGAGGAATCTTATAGCCTAGTGTGCAAGCTTCATGAATAGTCCAGAGACAGCCCTGTCCATGGATCCTTAATAGGATAGAACATGGGGAAAAGAGACCATGTACACAGAGCCTGTACTGCACTGAGAGACTCAGATGCCCCACACTGTGCCTCTCCCGAAATAGTTTAGCTTAAACCCTCCTTGCATGCCTAGCTTAAAAGTCTGAGTGTTATAATTGTTCCTCTAGAACAGTCCTAAGAGTGTTGGTGGGAGGGGGTGGTCACATAGGCAACTTTGTCTCATGAAACTCAATGATTAAAATGCATGATGGCTGTGAAGCAAGGAAGTTCGGAAGAGCATAGGCAGAAACAGATGGTGGGAAATGAAAGGAGATAACTGCCAGGAACTTTCTTCCTGCAGTTGAAGCAAAGACTTCTCTCAGAAGGTAACACTAGGTCGAGGTGCCTGGGTGGCTCAGTCAGTTAAGTGTCTGACTCTTGATTTCCGCTCAGGTCATGATCTCAGGGTCGTGGGATGGAGCTCCTGGATCAGTTGGGGCTTCTGCTTGAGTCTCTCTCCATCTCCCTCTGCTCCTTCCCCTACCCCCCAACTTACCCCTCTACCCTCCTTGCCCCCTCAGGCACACATGCTCTCTCTCTCTCTCTTAAAAAAAAAAAAGGTAACACCAGGCAGGTAGAACTGAGCACTTGGGAACTTCTCAGAGATCATTTGGTTTGAGGTGGGGTGACTAGAACTTACATTTGGGATATAGGCATGAGGAAAGGGAGTGTTCAGGTGGTTCAAATGAGGCAGAAAAAGGTAAAGGAGGACAAGTAGGAGGACATCTATAGATTGGTAAAGAAAGCAGATAGGTGTTTCTGTTTTTGTTTTTTAAGATTTTATTTATTTATTTGACACAGCGAGAGAGATCGCAAGTACGCAGAAAGGCAGGCCGAGAGGCAGGCAGAGAGAGAGGGGGAAGCAGGCTCCCTGCCGAGCAGAGAGCCCGATGCGGGACTCGATCCCAGGACTCTAAGATCGTGACCTGAGCCGAAGGCAGAGGCTTAACCTACTGAGCCACCCAGGTACCCCAAGAAAGCAGATAGTTTTATAAGATTTAAGATTTATAAGCTGGTGATTAGGGGAAAAAGTGATATGTGTGGTTTTTAAACATCATAATATCTTATATCTTGATCATCTTTTCAACACATTGGTAAATATGTCGCTTAAAACAGCAGAATAGGTTCTAATTTTAGAATCTGGTGATAATGGAAAAGGCGGGGTATGAGAAGTGTGTGTGTTCTTTTTCCTCAGAGGGAAAAAGCCAGGAAATGCACTCTCCCTGATGAGCTTCCTAAGTGATTTGTTTTAAGAGGATTTGCATGTTCTGTGTTCAGAAGCAGAGAGAAACTGGGAATGGACACTCAATTGCCCCTCTTTCCTGTTCATCTCCATTGGCCTTGGATGACCCTGGAAAGAGAGGGTGGTCCTTTTGCCTAAGTTAGAGAAGTTTGGTCAGCAGCCAGGACTGGATCCCAGGGCTGTGGGACCTGATATTCCTGTACTCTGTGTCTGTGGGATTTTGTTCAGTCTGACTGTCATGTGACTGCATGACAGAATGGTGCAGAGTTCTAACCACAAGGATGAGAATTCTATGTAAACTTGAAATCATTTTTCAATATGAACCACTTGAAATAATAAAACCTATTTTATAATATTGAGGAAAATAACCCAAAGAGCCTAAAAGAAAATAGGTCAACATCCTTAGATAGGAATGTATCTTGGAAAGGAGAAAAAAAAAAAAAAGTTGGGATAGGGCAGCTCCACATAATAATTTTAAGCTTTTAAATCACAGGTTTGAGCTGTAGGAATGCCTTTGTTGATAAATACAGAAGAAGGATCAGCCGTTGGAACTGCTTATCTTGCATTTGTTCAAAGCACTGAATAAACTAGGACAGATTTTGTAGAGTTTGGAATTTTACTGCGATGTGACAAGCACTCAAAGAAAATCAAAGAGTTGTTGAATCTGCAAATAATATATGTATATTTGCAGTGATTGATCCCCTTCTTCTAATTCTAATTAAAAAGGGTAGGAAAAGTAACCAAACATGAAAGCAGTTTCACATTCTTCACTTTAAAGTTCTGATTGAAGATGTTCGAAAGATCAGATGGCTTTCTATCTCTGGTAACTTAGACAATGCTTACAAAACCAAAATATAATCCAAGTGTCTTCTAGAGTCTTGTTATTAATTTAAGTGTTATTCTTTACAAATTTATAGGTAACAGCGGTCACCAATCTTACTGTCCTCAAAGTGATGTCTGTTTGTGGATACCTCTTTTCTCTGAATTTTTATGTCATAAGCTAACTTCCATTAGGGGTGCCCAAGTGGCTCAGTCATTTGAATGTCTGAACCTTGATTTCAACTCAGGTTATGATCTCAGGGTCGTGGGATTGAGCCCCACATGTGGCTCTGCCCTCATTGTGGAATCTGTTTAGGATTCTTTCCCTCTGCCTCTCCCCTCCACCCACTTGCATGCACATTTTCATATACTCTCTCTAAATAAATAAATAAATGAATAAAATCTTTAAAAAAAATAAGCCAGCTTTGCTTAAATGTTAACTATTTTTTAAAATATGCTTTATTCTGGAATAATTTTTTTTACATGTATGGAAAATTTGCAAAGGCAATACAGCAAGTTCCTGTTTATACTTCACCCATCTTCCATTAATGTTAACATCTGTAGTGCATTGAATGGTGGCCCCCAAAATACTCATCCACATCCTAACTCCTGGCATATGTAAATATGACCTTATTTGGAAAAAGAGTCTTTGCTAATATAATTAAATTGAGGATTTCAAGGGAGATTATTCTGGATTATCTGATTGGGTCTTAAATCTAATGACAAATGTTCTTGTAAGAGACACACAGAGGAGAGAAACACAGGGAGAAGAGAAAAAGGCTTGGTTTTTTTCTGATGTGTCTTCTGTGTTCTAGGATCCAATCCAAGATTTCACATTGCATGAGTTGCCACATCTCCGTGGTCTCCTCTGGTTTATGACAGTTTCCCAGTCTTTCCTTGTTTTTCATGACCTTGATGGTCTTCAGCAGTACTGGTTAGAGATTTTGTCAAATATCCCCTACTATGCGTTTGTCTGCTATTTTTCTCATGATTAGATTGGGTTATAAGTTCTGGGGCAGAATACCACAGAAGTGCAGTGCCCCCTCATCATAAAGGGTAAAGGGTGCATATATCCACATTATTTATCCCTGCTGATGTTAGGCTTGATCACTTAGATAAAGTGGAGTTTTCCAGGTTTCTCCATTGTAAAGTCACTATTTCCTCTTTCCATACCATATTCTTGGAATCAAGTCTTTAAGTTCAGTCAACACTCAAGAGGTGGGAGATTAAGCTATACCTCCTTGTAATGGGGGAAGCTAGTATGTACTACTTGGAAATTTTCTGTAATACATAGGTCTTCCTTCCTCTCTTTCTTCAATAATTTATTTATACAGTATTGATGTATGTATATCTTATAACCCAATTCTGCATTATGATGTCATGCATTTTTTATTGCCCAAATTGTTCTAGTTTTATGTCTATTATTATTATTAACTTATTACATTATATGGTGTTAAGTTGAGCTTTCTTTTTGTTCTTCAGCCTATTAGCTATCTATTGTTGTTTAACAGATTACACCAAGACAGGGGCTTTAGACAACCATCAACAATTTTCGTGGGTCAGGAGTCCGAGTTGCTAACTGGGTGCCTCTGCTCCTTCACAGGGCTGCAATCGAGGTGTCAGGTGGAGCCATAATTCTCTCAAGCCTTGACTGGGGAGGATGCTTCCCCAGGCTCACACACAAGGTTGTTGGGAGCCCTCAGGTCCTTGTTGGCTTTTGGATAGAGAGAAGTTCCTTGCCAGGTAGGACAGGAATGGTCATAGAATAGCTCATAAACATGGCAGCTGGCTTCCCTCAGAGGTGCTCAAGATGGAAATTACAGTGTTGTTGTTTTTTTTTAATATATGAGTTCTTCCTCTTTTTTTTTTTTTTTTTTTTTTTAAGATTTTATTAGAGTAAGAGAAAGCACGGGAAGGGGGAGAGTCAGAGAGAGAAGCGGACTCCACACTGAGCAGGGAGCCCGATATGGGACTCCATCCTGGGACTCCAGGACCATGACCTGAGTTGAAGGCAGTCGGTTAACCAGCTGAGCTACCCAGGAGCCCTGGAAATTACAGTGTTTTTTTAACCTAATCTTGTGAGTGACTTTCTGTCACTTTTGCCATAATGTGTATGATTCACTGGAGTACCTGGATGGCTCAGTTTCTGACTCCTGATTTTGGCTCAGGTCATGATCTTGTGGTTGAGAGATCGAGCCCTATGTTGGGTTCCATGCTCAGCATGTAGTCTGCTTGAGAATCTCTTCTCTGTCCCTCTCCCTCTGTCCCTTCCCCCAACACAGTCATACACTCTCTCTTTCACTCTATTTCTAAGTCAATCAATCAGTCTTAAAAACAAACAAAAAATCCAAACCCAGACAACAACAACAACAACAACAAACAAATGATTTACTAGTCCAGTCCATGCTCAAGGCAGGGATGATGGTTATAGAAGGCCACTCTGAAGAGGAAGAGATGGTGATCATGGGGCCACCACACTTAGTATCCCACCATTGTAGTCACTCATTTCAGTTAGTTAGAGTGGGCAAAAGGAGGAGAGAGGGGAAAGCTTCAAAAAGCAAAACCACTGCTGGATTAAATGTTTTGCCTACAGTAACGTTTGAAAAGGTGTCACTATGTGGTGTCTACCTCTTATAATTATTCATTTTTACATTTATTTCTTATTCATTTAGGAGTATGTGACATGTAACTTCAAACCAAATGTGATATTTCTGACCCCAGGCTGTGGTCTACTTGAGATTTTTGAAAAACATTTTTTTTTCTTAATTAGCACCTGTCCACTTTTGGGATGTTTAAGCCCAACCACCTGAGCATCTCTTCCACCAGGTGTTATGTGAGCAGAAGTGGAACAATTAGTAATTGTAATTGAAGCTAAATGCAATTACTCTCATAATCTTGAGTTGTTCACCTTGAATTCCATCAAAATTGCATTATGAAGCTGAGGAATTATGAAGAATTACTGACAAAGGATACTATCAATAATTTTTCCATTTGTATTCAACTCATCTTTAAATTAGGTCCATACATCTTTAAATGAAATCATTTATTCATTTCTTCTAGTAAAAAAAAAAAAAAATTCACCCTCCCTGCAGAACACTTGAACATGAGTAAAACCCCAAAGGAAAATAACAAAAAACACTCTGAGCTAGTGTAACATTTTTATGCACAAAATTTCCACATTATTCTTTTAATTAAAATTAAAATTTAATTTTTAAAAAAAATTTTAAGTAATTTCTATACCCAGTATGGGGCTTGAACTCATAACCTCGAGATCGAGAATCTCATGCGCTATCAACCAAGCCAGGCAGGAGCCCTTCCATATTATTCTTATACATATTTATGTGTATATATATTTAACATCATTGTTATCAAATTCTGGAATATTTAGAAATATGAGTATTTTCCTAAGTAAGTTATTATTTTAACAGGGATCCACTTGACTCATGGTTATTGCCATTGGAATTCCCCACATGTGTAATTTTGCTCTGTGGACACCTCTGCACTCATCCAACTAGCATGTATTGACTTCTTACTATCAGCCCGGAAGGAATCTGGCACAGGGGAGAGCACTAGCCAAGTATTTGGAAAACTCGGTTTTTGTTTTAGCTTTGCTAATTGGCTCATGTCCTTGGACTAATAAAAACTGATAACTTAAGTATATTGAACAATCACTTAAAAAATTATTTTTAAAGTAAGCTCCTGGAGCTTAAACTCATGACCCCAAAATCAAGAGTTGTGTGCTCTACCAACAGAGCCAGCCAGGAGCCCCTGTATTGAACATCCACTATGCTCAAAGCCCTTCACTTATACTCCCATGTTTAATCACAACCCTTAGTGAGGTAGATGCTGTTATAATTATGCTGATTTTATGGAGGAAAAGATTGAGGCCAGAAAGATTAAGGAACTTGCCCAAGGGCAATAGCTAGTAGGTAGTGGAGCCAGGATTTAAGCCTGGTATCTAATTCCAGAGTTTATGTTCTTAATCACCACTCTACACTTAACTTGAAATGACTATGAGCACTTCCTCTCTGGGCCTAGTTGCCACAGTTGGCAGAATGAATAGAAGTTGTCCTAAAAGTAAGTGATCTCCAATGTCATTTGCTTGTTTGCAAGTATAATAGGATTTCATCATATGCATAATTAACTTACTCAACTTCAGAATTTCTCCAATTTGTGAAAGCAAGAGAGAAAGATTTAAAGAGAGAGTTTAGATAATACAGGGAATTGAAATATAGGGAATTGACCAGTGTAGGTTGGTCAAAACAAATAATGTATGAATGATTTAATTTTAAAATTATTCTTATCATTGACAGTGGAAAGAAATGTATTGTTCAGGTGTCCAGGTAAGTCTGGGGTGATAGATTTACCCATATTCTTGAAGAAGAAACTGGAGAATTAATTGAAGTCAGTGGTGAAACACTTACAAGTGATAAATTAGGGCAGCCAATAAAATCAATTTGCAGTTGTAAAAAAATGCATAATGTATTTTTAAGCAAAAATATATGTTAAAGATAGTTTTACTATATGTGATTTTTTTTAAGACCTACTAACTTTAAAATCAAGCCTGAAATAAGAAGTTAATCCATTTCAAGAGATATCTACTCACATTAAATTTTTTTTTTTTTTGAAAGATACAAGTTTATATTAAAGCATCTAAAAGCCAGGATTCATTCTGGCCTCATGAGGAACTAGACTATGGCCAAAAAACCATTAGGATCCAAGGTAGCAATTTTCTGGCTCCTTTTTTTTTTTTTTTTTTTTTTAATTTCTCTGCTCCTCTATGGGAACCTGCTTCATTCTTTTTCCACCCAAGCTTTCTTTACTTCTCCAGGCCCGAATAGAAAATGACCACCCCATGTAATCTTTCAGACCAAGCCCTTAGTAGGAAATGACCAGTGTTTCTGGGACTTAATTTCCAAATGTTCTGGAGAATCTGCAACCTTAGATAGGTTGTGAGACCAAAGAGAGGAGGGCCCTATGCCCTGCTTTCCAGGACAAACATGGGGAAAGACCTAGATCCAGAACAGGAACTGCTACATGCTGTGTTTCAGCATGCCAAACACAAATGACCTCACAGTATTTCCTGAGTCCCTGAAGTAGGACTCGGAAGCAGAGGAAGTCACCAGACTCACCCTGTGGACGGAAGTGAGGGAGGTCTTAATGGTGATGAGAGAAAACCAGACAGGACATCAGATGCCTCAGTAGGTGACTAATAGCAGGGCAGGCTCTGGGGAATTGCTGTGGAATTCCTGGGAACTTAGCTACAACTCAGGAAAGGGGGAGTGGGAAAGGAAGAATGCCAGACCAACAGATTAAATTTTGAAATGGAGCTTAAAATAAAAGCTAGGCTGAATTATGGAAAAATAATATTATGTTGGTGGCACACTCACTGAGGGCTGAGACTTGTATCTGAACCCCATGTAGACCTGTCTGGATTTGCTGTGATTCCTCATGCAGCTCATTTCTGAACTGCAGATTGCTGACACACTCCAGAGTTATTGACCCAGAATTAGGGTCAAGCCATGGCGACACTTGTGATCCCATGCAGACACAACGTAGGTGCTCAAGTCACCAGTGATTTCAGGAAAACCAGTAAACTGTAGTGAAATTCAGTTAGTGATAATTCTACAAAAATGCTCTGAAGTTTGGGGCAACTTGAGGGTGGTAGGGAGAAGGAAAAGGATAAATGTTAACCTTAATGGAGTTAATGGATAGGTCTGAGTTCTGTGAGTACCAAGAAGGTAGTTAAAAAGGTAGGTGCATGAGCTATTCCTTTTAAGGCATCTTTCTCAGACTCTGATTTTAGCTAGTGAACTCAAGAGGAAGGAATGATTCAGCAGCACCGGCTCAGGCCCTGACAGATGGCACAGATGGACACTTATCATAGCAGCTCTTTTGGGATACCCTGATCTAGGCTGATTTTAAGGTGGCTTCCAAGGCAGAAGAATCCTAGTGCTCTGTCAAAGTGGTGTCCCATTACTGTGCTATGGATGGATGCAGTGGCCAGGGCCACAGTCAGACATGTCTTGGGGAAGGACTTTTTAAAAATCCTTGAGAGAACACTGCTCTGTGTTGGAAGTGGATGTTTCTAAGACTCTCGTGAAGGACAGACACGCCCCTATTTTGTTTTGTTTGTAGCAAAAAAAGAACACTATAATGGTGACGTTGCCTTAAATGAAACCCTTAGCTACTAACACTGAAGCTAAGGCCTGCTTGGCAAGGGTAGGAGGGAAGTGTCTCAGAAGACTTAGAGGACCAGAGAATAGAGCCCCTTTGTACCTTCAAGAGTCTGGGCTCAGCAAACCCCCATATCTCTTCTTTCACCAGACTTCTGAAGCCCAGAGACCTTAGAGATTTTAAGGAATGAAGTTATGGTAGAGATTCAGGTTGGGGAGCCTGGTCACACATCTAGTGCCTTATTTAAGTCAACAACAGCTTTTACTTCTTCAGTAAAATGAGTTCCTTAAGGCCTCCCGTCAGTTCAGTGGAAGTGATGGGTGAATTTGAGGGGCAGACAGCCAAGGGATTATCAATGGGAGGTGGGAGAATTTCCTGGGTACCTTCAGGTAAGGAACATTCTAAAGGGGAGAACTCACCCAGGATCTATTCTCCTCTATCTGACCTTTGGGAACCTGAAGAAAATATCCTCCCATGGTTAGGGACTGCATAGCTCTTCTTATTAGGTGCATAGCTCTTCTTATCTGGGATTTGGGCCCTGGTCTCCACCTGTGATAGATACATGTTTAGTAGAAGACATTTGGTGAGGGTAAGGAATAGCACCTGCAGGTAGAATACATTTACGGGGATATAAATATTTAATCAGGAAGAGAATATGGTAGAGTAATATCTTTGAGATTTATCATTTTATTTCCTTTGGCACTTCTTTTCTCTCTCTATTGGAGCAGATGGTCAGCTCTGAGCTCATCACCTCAGGAAGGGAAGTGACAGCGGCGTAGAAAGAACCTCTTCAGAGTCGTGTTCCAAACCCTAAGTCCTTAGAGAACTCAGAGTATTTTGGGAATGGAAAAAATGTTTAGAAAGAGTAGGAGGAAGAGAACAGGGCTTCCCTCAAGATTATAGAAAGATCCTATAGGCTGGAGGGTGAGAAGGGAAAACCAGTGGAGTCTTGGACAGGGCCTCCAAGCCTCCGTGCCTGAGTACAGTCCTTGGGGAATGGTTATGTGGAATGCTGGCAAGGGGGGACACAACAGCCTCTCATAAATTTTCCTGTGCTCTGGGGGTCTCAAAGTGGCAGTTTCCTACAGTGGGATCTCTGGACCACACCTTGTCCCACCTTTCTGGGGTCACCAGTCCACACTGGTCTCCACGTTCTCCACATTCTTTACGCTGAGAGTCTGCATGGCCCCTTCTGCTCAGGTAGCTCTCCCCTGCTGCTTCTCTGCCAGCTTAGAGGGGTTGTAGGAGTGTTTTGTGCTTGTGTACTGGGCTAGGACACAGGCATCTGTGTGAGGCTGTCTGTGTCCCATCTGTCTTGAGGTCCCTCAAGGTCAGTATCTGTCTGAAGCCCTGATACATCTCTGAGGTTCCACTTTGATACCAGGTACAGGGACTTTCAGGTCCTTGTGCTCCTATTCATCAGCTCTCCTTGGCAAAAACTATAATAAGGCTCAGAGAAGCATAGGGCTTGCTAAAAAGAAGAAACTGTTTTATAATGTAAAGGTTTATACATTCTCAAATTGCAGATTCTCTGGGGGTTACTGCCCCTCTCTCCATGGACTCCTGACAATCAGTGATGGTCTTCTGGAGACAAAGAATTCAAGCTCAGAAGTAAACAAGTTTCTCCTACAGTATGATATCAAGAAATGTCATGTCAGTCTCCTGCTACAGACCCTCAAATCACAGCAATCTCTCTTCTGAGTTTAGTATGATCATGGTCTGCACGAGCCTGTCACATATAGGAGAATGGCATATTACTCAGTTTGGTCATGAAATCAACTTAAACATTCTCAGTGGAAATTACCTTAAAACTTTTTTTCCCCCTTAATCTCCATGCCCAGTGTGGGGCTCAAACTCACAATCCTGAGATCAAGAGTTATATCCCTTACCAACTGAGTCAGCTGGGCACGCCTAATTTAAAACTTATTAAATCTTCAGTTGCATTCCATATGAATGTACCTTGTGTTTAGGGACAGTGTTGTTTTAAAGTTTCTTTAAATTCTAGAATCACAGGGCACCTGGGTGGCTCAGTCATTAAGTGTCTGCCTTCGGCTCAGGTCATGATCCCTGGACCCTGGGATTGAGCCCTGCATCGGGCTCTCTGCTTGGCAGGAAGCCTGCTTCTCCCTCTCCCACTCCCCCTGCATGTGCTCCCATTCTCTCTCTCTTTCTCTCTGTCAATTAAATAAATAAACAATCTTTTAAAAAAAATTCTAGAATCACATTCAATGTGATGAGATGCCTACACTATGAGAGGTATATTGAGGGAAGAACATTTTATATCTCCCAGATTGGTTTCCATTTGGGGTGTGAATGGGAATGTGGGCCAAAGACGTATACATTTTTTAGTATAATATATACGTAATTACATTTATATAATTTCTTCTTTTTGGTAGAGCAAGTATAGAGCTATGTTAAACACAGCTGAAGGTACCAAGAACATCCAGGAACTTGATCTCAAGTGGTATACAAATCCACTCCTGAGAAAACTAAATAGTAATGTAAGAAGTAAATGGCAACATGGAGGTCTTGCAATGGTCTTGTACCATCACTTGGTTCTGGATCATTCACTATGGCTTCATTCTTAGGTTTCATGTATTGGAAATATGTCAACCAATACTCCAGATCTGCATCTTCCCAGGTTATGTCCAATAGAACAGTGTTTGTCTTTGTCAGAATTTCTAAAACGTCTCCTTGGATCTCATTAGATATGATTGGTTCATATGCCCATCCTAAACTCATCATCACCTTAAATGTTAAGAGGAGGGGGATAGAATATAATTCTTTGATTGATCATGCTTTAATTCTTGTGTACCTCTAGAGACGGGCTGGACTTAACTTTGCTATAAGCACTTAGAATGAGGAAGTTATTTCCCAGAGGAAAATTGGGGGAATGCATCTCAAAAAAGGTGAATGGATACTAGGAAGAGAAATGATATTCTTTAAAAAGGTTAAAATGTTGGAAATTTCTGGCAGAAGAACAATATTATAGAGGGTGTGTTATAAAGCCTTCAATAATTGGTAAAATGAAGGTGGGAAGGGAGGGAGAAGTCAGATTAAAGAAGCAAAGGGCTAAACTGGATGGGATTAAATTCAGCAGACAAGGGAGGATTGTACCTTGGATCTTGCTGGGAATGACATGGATAAAGCATTGAATTCAGAGGCAGGCGATGAGGAATGAGTTAACTCTTTGGTCCCTGTTGGAATTTTGGTGGAAAGTTGTCTTTTTATTTTTTTTTAATTATTTTTTAAAGATTTATTTATTTGAGAGAGAGAGAGAGAGCCAGGGAAGAGGTAAAGGGAGAGGATGAGAGAGAATCTCTAGCAGACTCCCTGCTGAACACGGAGCTAGATCCCATGGCTTTGAGATCATGACCTGAGTGGAAATCAAGAGTTGGACACTTAACCAGCTGAGCCACCCAGGCATCCCAGTACAAAGTTGTTTTGTATTCCTCCATTAGCAATAGGCCCTTTCCT
The DNA here is from genome assembly GCA_004024625.1 of Mellivora capensis. Classification (NCBI taxonomy): domain Eukaryota; kingdom Metazoa; phylum Chordata; class Mammalia; order Carnivora; family Mustelidae; genus Mellivora; species Mellivora capensis. Next base: position 38,484 of record PISX010009281.1, read on the forward strand.
TTCTGGAGTGCTCACAAAGGCCTGAGACTTTAAGAGTAGCTCACCAGAAGAGTTGGTGTCCAGATCAAAGATTTTACTTAAGTATGATAAAAAAAATTTCCAGTGATTATTAATAGAAGGGTACTGGTTGTATCTTGTTGCTCTTGTACACTTTCCTGTTTTTTCCTGAGTAGGGTAACTGTTTGAAAACCGTGTACAACAAGGACAAAATTAGGTCCCCAAAAGATCACTGGAGGTTTCTCCTCTTTTTTTGCAACACAAAAATGAGAGTCCTTGGAAAGTGACAGAATCGAAGATATGTTTTACTTCCTTTAAACGAAGGCCAGCTTTAATATACAGTATTTTTATCTTTCATTCTGAAAACAATTATGAGCTGATTTATATATTACAGAATTCAATTGCTGCTTAAAAACCATTAAATTATCCCATTGAATTCCTACAGAGCTCCTTTAAAAATGTGTAAGAGACAAAAACAAGAACATTTCAAATTTTTAAACATACATTATCAGGTAAAACTGTTAATTTCTTGGCAAGGTCCTTATTATTATTTCATTTAGAAACATATATTATTATTGTGTTGGAATTGGCAGCAACTTGGGCTGAGACCTTTTATGAAACAAATTAAGAATGGAAGCTTCTTTTCTATGAGAGTGTTGGTTAGCCTTGCATTTGTTTTGGAGATCTAATAGCTACCATATGTTAGGCCTATTAAATGAATGATGTAATTTAGGCTGCCTGTTGTCCTGCCAACTGCTCCATGCTTCCTCCTCACTTTTAGTGTGTATTACTCCAATATGTTCATATATCACCCAGCAGTAGCTCCTTACACAATCATGTTAGTCCTTGGGCCTTTAACCCCATCCATCATCATATATAGTTTCTGTCTCTTTCCTTTCAGAATTGAAACTAATGAAAAATAATGGTAAACCTTGGCAAAGGGTGTGCTTGCAGGATAATAATCAACCCAGCAATCTGGCTCATGGATAGAAAACCATGGGGAGTGTTGATGCTTAAGACAAGAGCACAATGTATGATTAAGATAATTCAAACTTCCCCACGACATGAAAGACAGAAAAATGTTTTCTCTTTCATGAAACCTCAGATGGTACATTTCTGCACCCTAGTGAGCAGGATGATAGAGTAAGAATGATCAGAGCAAAAGAGTAACATGTTCTATATTACATGCCCTTTGCTTACTTCTGATGGCTCCTATCCAGGAAGACAGGAAGTTCAATCTGAGTATCTCAGATATTTATGTAGCTATAACCCATATATTTTCCATTTTACAAATGGGAAAACAGGGCCGAAGTTGATTAATGACTTGTTTCAAGTTGCCATTCATATATCAGTGTTTAGTAAAAGGAAATTTATAGATACTAAAAAATGATTCTATAAATTTAATTGAAATCTATTTCTTATTAGACTAAATTCACTGCGCTATAATTATCCTAGGTCTGTATTTACCAGCATTTTCTAGTATGTCTACTAGTGGGACTTCTTTCAGCACTATCAAGGAATCCTAGCAGTGCCACTGTGTGGTTCAAAGACCCACCTCTTTGTAGTATATCTTATGTTTTCAAATGTTAGGACTACTTACTTTAACTCAATATGGAGTTATTTTCTTTCAATATGGCAGATTTCTTTTTGCTACCTTGTATCTTCATGTGTTTCAATGTTCTATGTTGTTTTTTTTTTTTTAAACCTAGGATTGGAGAGATGATTTTCTTTAATTTACACCTTCTGCATGGTCCAGCAGGACCTAAAATTAATCCTTTCCTTTATGGGGAGTGTATAACAGTTGTACTCTTATGTAACCTGTTGGCTCCCACTTGTCATCTTAATGAACTTCCCCATTTCCTACTGTTTTACAATCTGTCCTTTTGGCATCTTAAAACTTCCTGCACTCTTCTTCCTTTGGTAAGTGTATCAGTTTCCTAGGGGTGCCATAACAAAGCACCATGGACAGAGTGTCTTAAGATACAGAAATTTATTTTCTTACAGTTCTGGAGACTCGAAGTCTGAGATCAAGGTGTGAGCAGGGTTGCTTCCTTCTGAGGGCCACGAGGGAAGGATCTGTTCCAGGACTCTTTCTGTGGCTTGTGGATGGTTATCTTCTTCCTGTTTCTTCATGTCATCTTTCCTCTGAATGCATGTTTATGTCCAAATTTTCTCTTATAAGGACACCAGTCATATTGGATTGGGGCCCATCCTAATGATCTCACTTGAATGTAATTACTTCAGTAAAGTAATTTTTGTGTGTGTGTGTGTGGGGGGGGTGGACACAATTCAGCCCATAAGGGTCAGAAAGAAGACACGGAAATATTTGGTGTTACATGGTGTTTCTGGGGTATTGAGATTCCATGGATCCCCAAATTACGGATCTTAATTATGAGGCTAAAATATGGATATATTGCATAGTGATATGAGTTTTCTAGTAGTTAAAATGCTAACCTGATAAGATTTGCACTCCCCCCGCCCATCCACTACATGTCAGGAAAGCAACGCACAGGCCGAGTTAGCAAGTGTTTAGAGAGTAGAGATCCCAAAACAGAAAGGGGGAAGAAAGCTTCCAGAGCCTTACATGCCAAATGGCAATGGAAATCAGATATTCTTTTAATCATGAAGGGGTATTTCCATTCAGGTTACAACATAGACATGTAAACTAACACCCATCCCCAAATTTCAGGATGGTATTGTATTGAATGTGTGCTATTTCATGAGAATCAACAATGTAAGTTCTCCATAGTTTCCAAGTCTTTAAATATAGGAAGAAATCTCCAAATAATTATGAAAGATTTATAATAATACCAGATTTGTCAAACAGTTAACCTATTTCTCTGGAGTCATGATAAAAAATAGAACTATGAAAAGAATCACATATTTCTAGAAGGCAGAAGATATCAAAGCTCTGTAAATAACTTTTGATTTTTTAATGACATTATTTTCTTGTTGGAACCCTAACTTAGGATTGTATTAGAGATCGAAATTTTTTTTTTCATCATGATGTAGTGAAAATGACTTACGGACAATTTGATGGGCAGTTAAATTCTAGAGATGAGAAGTTAGCCTGGGGATTTTTACCGGATCAAATCTATGTCTGTTTGCTTGGATTACTGGGCTTCCAGGTTAATTCTGGGGACAGTCCAGGGAGTAAAGGCCTATATGGGGGCAATAAAGAGTGTAAGGGAGATGTCCCAGCCTGTTCCTTCATAGAAACTGACCTGGCCTCTTAAAGTGTCGCTCTGGATTAAGGATGCCAGACCAGAATCGGTTATGAGTTGGACTTACTTCTCCTAGTGATCACCTTCAGAGGAAGTTACAAGGAGGGAAATGGGGGCACCAAGTAGCTCCACTCAGTTGCTTCTATCAACGGTTCTCAAAAAGTCTGGCATGTTGTGTACTCATACTTAAAATGCTCCTTAAAAGCATACATTTCTTTTAGAAGTTTCTAAAAGATTTATATACTTATTTGAGAGAGAGAGAGCAGGAGTGGGAGGGTCAGAAGGAGAGAGAGAGAGAATCTGAAGCAGACTCCATGCTGTGTGTGCAGCAAAACATGGGGCTCGATCTCACGACCCTGAGATCAAGACCTGAGCTGAAACCAAGAGTCAGATGCTTAACTGACTGCACCACCTTGGTGCCCCAAAAGCACACTTTTCTTTATGCTGCCCATTTTGCTTCATTAATTCTAGAGAAGGATTATATTACATTAAAGTGTTTTTAGCAAGGTCTTAGAATTCCCAGTATTAATCTGCTTGCCATTCTTTAAAAGTCACAGTTTTGGAGTTACATTTGAAATAGGGTGAGTTTACCTTAGAAACAATAGGGATTACCGTCAAGTGTTTTCTTTTTAAGTGGAGTTTTCTTGAGCTATTATAAAGGGCAGTGCTCACTAATATGCGAAGTCTGGAAATTGCTATTTTAATAATGGGTAAAGACTGGACGACTTATCCATTTTCTCAGAAAGTATTAGTGATTTCCTGTGGGAGGAAAGAAGTGGGAGAAAAGCCTTCCTACACTCTTTAACAGTTTCCTATGTTATTTTCTGTGGCCTAAAGAGAGATGCATCCTGTTCTCCTTTCCCAATTTATCACTTCCTCACTTATACTCAATCCCCACACACCCACAGGGACCAATTCTCACTTCTACTGGTTTTATTGTGCAGTTCATTTATTTCTATAATTCTTTCAAATGACTCAAAAAAGTGGATATGTATGTATTCTTAGAGGTGTCATCTCACTTGTTTTTTTTTTTTTTAAAGATTTTATTTATTTGACACACAGAGACAGATCACCAGTAGGCAGAGAGGCAGGCAGAGAGAGAGAGGGGGAAGCAGGCTCCCCGCTGGGCAGAGAGCCCGATGCGGGGCTCGATCCCAGGACCCTGGGATCATGACCTGAGCCGAAGGCAGAGGCTTAACTCACTGAGCCACCCAGGTGCCCCATCTCACTTGTTTTTAAATCATATCATCAAATGGAATTTTAATCAACCTTCCAGGTCAATTAAATAAAAAGTTTGGGTATAAACTAAGAGCTAAAGTTACTGTTATCTATTGAGTTTTCAATAATGGGAGAAGATTATAGCTGTAAATGATAATTCTTCATCTTGCCATTTAGGGAATAGAATGATTTAAAAGCTCTCTCCTGTCAGTTTTGTCTGTGTCATGAACAGATCAATTCAATTTATACCTTCTACAGATTCTCAAGAGTCTTTGCTCAAGGGAAGAGCTGGGCTCATGTGTGTATTTTCTGTCAGTCCTGGGTAGAGTGGTAGTGGATATCCTGAACCCTTATATTGACATTTCTGGCTAGGCTTCCCTTCCTCCCTTCCTTCATTCTTTCCTCTCTCATTCTTTCCTCTCTCTCTCTTTCTTTTTCTTTACAGCAAGTTAGACATATGCTGGAGTCAGTGGCTCTGTTAGGTTATATAGTTTGAGAGGAGAGTTGGTAGGATTTAGAAGGGACTTTTTATGAAAGCCTTAGGGGAAGTGTTTTTGTTTTTTGTTTTGTTTTGTTTTGTTTTTGAGCAGGGACTAAATGAATTAGCCAGAAGGTGGTTGGAAAAACAGGCATTTATTCCTCTGGGTGTTTATATGAGGGCAGGGAGCTGAAAGCAAAAAATTTACAGGCATGTTGATCTGGGAGCCAATTGAAGAGTGTTGCTAAGGATGGACTGTTTTAATAAATGGTGACCATCCTCAAGAGGGTAAAAACATGAAGAAGATAGGAGATCAAACTTCTTTTCTTTTTTTAAAAAATATTTTTATTAACATATACTGTATTATTTGCCCCAGGGGTACAGGTCTGTGAATCATCAGGCTTACACATTTCACAGCACTCACCATAGCACATACCCTCTCCAATGTCCATAACCCAACCACCCTATCCCTACCCCCCACCCCCCAGCAACACTCAGTTTGTTTCCTGAGATTAAGAATCTCTTATGGTTTTTCTCCCTCTCAATCCCATCTTGTTTCATTTTTCCCTTCCCTGTCCCCCAAACCCCCCATCCTGCCTCTCAAATTCCTCATATAGAGAGATCATATGAAATTGTCTTTCTCTGATTGACTTATTTCACCTAGCATGATGTCCTCTAGTTCCATCCACATCATTGCAAATGGCAAGATTTCATTTCTTTTGGTGGCTGCATAGTATTCCATTGTATATGTATACCACATCTTCTTTATCCATTTATCTGTTGATGGACATCTAGGTTCTTTCCATAGTTTGGCTATTGTGGACATTGCTGCTATAAACATTTGGGTACATGTGTCCCTTTGGATCCCTACATTTGTATCTTTAGGGTAAATACCTAGTATTTACTAGATAAATGCAATTGCTGTAGTAGTGTGATTGCTGGGTCATAGGGTAGCTCTATTTTCAACTTTTTGAGGAAACTCCATACTGTTTTCCAGAGTGGCTACACCAGCTTTCATTCCCACCAACAGTGTAGGAGGGTTCCCCTTTCTCTGCATCCTGCATCTGTCATTTCCTGACTTGTTAATTTTAGCCATTCTGACTGGTGTGAGGTGATATCTCATTGTGGTTTTGATTTGTATTTCCTTGATGCCGAGTGATGTTGAGCACTTTTTCATGGGTCTGTTGGCCATCTGGATGTCTTCTTTGCAAAAATGTCTGTTCATGTCTTCTGCCCATTTCTTGATTGGATTATTTGTTCTTTGGGTGTTGAGTTTGATAAGTTCTTCATATTTTGGATACTAGCCCTTTATCTGATATGTCATTTGTAAATATCTTCTCCCATTCTGTCAGTTATCTTTTGGTTTTGTTGACTATTTCCTTTGCTGTGCAAAAACTTTTGATCTTGATGAAGTCCCAATAGTTCATTTTGCCCTTGCTTCCCTTGCCTTCGGTGATATTTCTAGGAAGAAGTTGCTGCCGCTGAGGTTGAAGAGGTTTCTGCCTGTGTTCTCTTCAAGGGTTTGGATGGATTCCTTTCTCACATTGAGGTCCTTCATCCATTTTGAGTCTATTTTTGTGTGTGGTGTAAGGAAATGGTCCAGTTTCATTCTTCTGCGTGTGGCTGTCCAATTTTCCCAACACCATTTGTTGAAGAGATTGTCTTTTTTCCATAGGACATTCTTTTGCTTTGTCGAAGATTAGTTGACCATAGAGTTGAGGGTCGGGCTCTCTATTCTGTTCCATTGATCTATGTGTCTATTTTTGTGCCAGTACCATACTGTCTCGATGATGACAGCTTTGTAATAGAGCTTGAAGTCTGGAATTTTGATGCCACCAACTTTCACTTTCTTTTTCAACATTCCTCTGGCTATTCAGGGTTGTTTCTTGTTCCTTGTAAATTTTAGGATTATTTGTTCCATTTCCTTGAAAAAAATTGATGGTATTTTGAAAGGGATTGCATTAAATGTGTAGATTGCTTTAGATAGCATAGACATTTTCACAATATTTGTTTTCCCAGTCTATGAGCATGAAACATTTTTCCATTTCGTTCTGTCTTCCTCAATTTCTTTCCTGAATACTTTATAGTTTTCTGAGTACAGTTTCTTTGCTACTTTGGTTAGGTTTATTCCTGGGTATCTTATGGTTTTGGGAGCAATTGTAAATGGGATGAACTCCTTAATTTCTCTTTCTTTTGTCTTGCTGTTGGTGTATAGAAATGCAACTGATTTCTGTACATTGATTTTATATCCTGACACTTTACTGAATTCCTGTATGACTTCTAGCAGTTTTGGAGTGGAGTCTTTTGGGTTTTCCACATAAAGTATCATATCATCTGCAAAGAGTGAGAGTTTGACTTCTTTGCCGATTTTGATGCATTTTATTTATTTTGTTGTCTAATTGCTGAGGGTAGGACTTCTAGTACTATGTTGAATAGCAGTGGTGATAGTGGACATCCATGCTGTCTTCTTGACCTTAGGTGAAAAGCTCTCAGTTTTTCCCCATTGAGGATGGTATTCGCTGTGTGTTTTTCATAGATGGCTTTGATGATATTGAGATATGTACCCTCTATCCCTACCCTGTGAAGAGTTTTGATCAAGAAAGGATGCTGTACTTTGTCAAATGCTTTTTCAGCATCTATTCAGGGTATCGTATGGTTCTTGTTCTTTCTTATATTAATGTATTGTATCACATTGATTGAGCTGTGGATGTTGAACCAACCTTGCAGCCCAGGAATAAATCCCACTTGGTCATGTTGAATAATCCTTTTAATGTACTGTTGGAAGCTATTGGCTAGTATTTTGGTGAGAATTTTTGCATCCGTGTTCATCAAGGATATTGGTCTGTAATTCTTCTTTTTTGGTGGGGTCTTTGTCTGGTTTTGGGATCAAGGTAATGCTGACCTCATAAAATGAGTTTGGAAGTTTTCCTTCCATTTCTATCTTTTGGAACAGTTTCAGGAGAATAGGTATTAATTCTTCTTTAAATGTTTGGTAGAATTCCCCTGGGAAGCCGTCTGGCCCTGGGCTCTTGTTTGTTGGGAGGTTTTTTGATGACTGCTTCAATCTCCTTACTGGTTATGGGTCTGTTCAGGTTTTCTTTCTTCCTGGTTCAATTTTGGTAGTTTATATGTCTCTAGGAATGCATCCATTTCTTCCAGATTGTCAAATTTGCTGGTGTATAGTTGCATAATATGTTCTTATAATTGTTTGTATTTCTTTGGTGTTGATTATGATCTCTCCTCTTTCATTCATGATTTTATTAATTTGGGTCCTTTCTCTCTTCTTTTTGATAAGTCTGGCCAGGGGTTTTTCAGTCTTATTAATTCTTTCAAAGAACCAGCTCCTAGTTTTGTTGATTTGTTCTACTGTTCTTTTGGTTTCTATTTCATTGATTTCTGCTCTGATCTTTATTATTTCTCTTCTCCTGCTGGGTTTAGACTTTCTTTACTGTTCTTTCTCCAGCTCCTTTAGGTATAGGGTTAGGTTGTGTATTTGAGACCTTTCCTGTTTCTTGAGAAAGGCTTGTATCGCAGTATACTTTCCTCTTGGGACTGCCTTTGCTGTGTCCCAAAGATTTTGTTTTTTCATTTGAATTTTTTCCATGAATTTTTTCAATTCTTCTTTAATTTCCTGGTTGACCAGGATTAGTAGGATGCTCTTCAGCCTCCATGTTTTTGAGTTCTTTCCCGCTTTTCTCTTTTGATTGAATTCTAGCTTCAGAGCATTGTGGTCTGAAAATATGCAAGGAATGATCTCGGTCTTTTGGTACCAGTTGAGACCCGATTTGAGACCCCAAACTTCTTTCCTTTTTATGGAAACAACCAATACTTATATCACAACAAAGGAAGTCATTCAGAGAGAGGATTCCAAAGACATATGCAAATACATTTCCAAAAGAAAGGGGCTCAGTTTAGAAGCAAGAACATTTAATGTCTTTTCTGGTCAAGAGGTGGGATGTATCCCTAAGTTAACTAAATTATCAGTGCTGCTATCTGTGTAAAATGACTTAACCTGGTAAAAAATTACTTCCTGAGAGGGATGAGGAAAAAGGACATAAATAATGACTGAGAGAGGCTTTTGAAAAGTAGGGGTGAAGCTAGGGTAATCCATTAGAAATTTATTAATAATTTATTAGGTTCAAGATATATGTGTTCTTTTTTCTCTCTAAGTGGGCTAAGGACCCACTGTGTTGCTTGGACTGTGAGAATTTCTTGAAATCTGACATAGTTTCAACACTCAAATGAAAATATGTTTTAGTCAAATGAAAGGTGCAGAGAAAAATGGGACTGGGCGAGGGCTGGATCACATAGCCAGAGCCCTGGAGACCATCTGGAAGACTAGAGGAGTAAGTATAGTTTAGTACAGGGCAGCCTGAGAGCCACAGAGGGAGCCTGGAGTCTAATGGGAGATGCTATTCCTTGCTCTTAGCCCTAGATGAGGGCTAAGATTCCAGGCTTGGAGCCATTAAGGCTCTACATAGGACACAAAGCCTGTAAATGATGGACTCAAACTTGGGCAATCTGAATATTTGAAGGATAGATGTGGGAGGTCCCACAAAATAAGAGCAAAGTGTCAAGAAACTACACTGATTTTTTGGCCAAAAGTGGTGATTGTGCAGCCCAAGCCTGACAATAAAATAAGTCAACACAGTTGATCTAATGGCTGCACAACCTCCATGTGTGTTCAACAAGACTGGGAGTCAAGAGGCAGGTCTGGCATCCAGTGTCACCATGAGTGGGATGCAGCTATATCCTATGCTTAGCTAAGAAGGAATCCCAGGGAGTAAGCATGGAAACTGCATCTCTCCTTTCCTGTCATCCTTCCCTAGAATCTGGGGGCATGGCCATTTTATTACTATTCTTTTTTTTTTTTTTTAAGATTTTATTTATTTATCTGACAGACGGAGATCACAAGTAGGCAGAGAGAGAGGAAGGGAAGCAGGCTCCCCACTGAGCAGAGAGCCTGATGCAGGGCTCGATCCCAGGACCCTGGGATCATGACCTGAGCTGAAGGCAGAGGCTCAGGTCATGAGCCTGAGCCACCCAGGTGCCCCTTGTTACTATTTTTGAAAGTGGAATTTCATCAGGATTATATTTGTTAATACTTGTCAATTTTTACCTGTAGTGAAAAATTGTTGGAAGGAAAAAAGTGCCATTTTCTTGTTTCAGAGATAGGCAGTATGGGAGAAATTGAGTGGGAGAGGGTGTGATTCTAGGAAGAATCAAGGGACAGAAGTGTCTCTAGCAGTGATTGCCAAAGAGGGGTTTTGCCCCTAGAATATTTGACAGTATATGGAGACTTTTTTTATTGTTGGGACCTTAAGAGAGATGCTACTGACATCTCGTGGGGAAAAGCCAGGGATGTTACTAAACATCCTACAAGCTCCCACCCTATCAAAAATCATTTGCTTCAGTATGACAGTAGTGCAGATGCTAGGAAACCCTGGAGGAGAGGCAAATAGATGGCTCAGCTGCAACAAGGGTAAAGGGTGGATCTTAACACTGGGCCCAGCTCAGGAAAGGTTGGACTGTGACCCTGTGGGTGGGAAACTGCTAGAAAGCATATGGTGTCTGCAGGGCAGGAGGGGGCTGGGATGGAATGAAGTGGGTAGTATTTGGAGAAATGTCTTTCATTCTTTAATAAATGTGTCTGGAGGAGACACCAACATCTGTTACTTTATTATTTTTTAATACATTTTATTTTTTATAAAAGATTTTATTTATTTATTCATGAGAGGGAGAGAGGCAGAGGGAGAAGCAGGCTCCCCACTGAGCAGGGAGCCCGATGCAGGACTCGATCCCAGAACCCTGGGATCATGACCTGAGCCGAAGGCAGACGCTTAACTATTTGAGCCACCCAGGCTCCCAACATCTGTTACTTTAGAGGGGGAGTTAATTTTCTCCCAGTTTCTTGTCTAAAGGGATCTGGGGTCAAAATATATCTTGCTTACTTGTGCTCACTTTTTGCCATTGAGCCAAAAGGAAGAAATCAGATCTACTTTCTCTTTTCTGTCTCCTCTACCATGAGAAAAATCTTTGCTTGACATTGTTGCTTATTTGAACTATCATCAGGTTTTCTGTTTCCTTTAATGGCCAGTGAGGGGATTATATCTTGTGCCTCCATCTTCTTCTCAAACAGCCTATCCTGCTTGTTATTTGATGGAGTTGACCCAGTGAAAGCTCATTAGTGCCCTCCATCTTGCTCTACCCAGGGTCTTAATAGTCCTTATTCTGGGTGCACCTGGGTTGCTCAGTAGGTTAAGTAGCCAACTCTTGATCTCTGCTCAGGTCTTGATCTCAGGGTTGTGAATTCAGGCTATATATATATAACCTTTAGCCTGTCTGCCCCTCTCTAGCTATCAACACCATTGTCTGCACTTTTCTTGAATTTTTTTTTCTTCCTTTAGTTTTCTAGATCCTTCTGGCTCTCTTTTTTCATCCTGAAATCTTTCCTAACTCAGTGTCTATGCCTGGTCTTCGCAGCTGTAGCCTCTCTCCTACTTTCTTTAATATATTTTGCTGGTGATGTCACCTCTTCACACTCCTCCGTCAGCTCACTGTGGATGATTTGTAATTTTTTTCTCTTGGGTCATCAGTCCTGTTTTCCCTCTTAAGTTAGAGACCCTTAGCACCAACCTATTGGACAATTCCACTTTACTTCCATACTGTAATCTCAAATGTTTGAATGCAAAGCTGATCATCTTTGTCACCAATTAGGAGGCTGCGTGATGCCTTTAAGGTGTCCCCAAGGCAAAACTCCTCTGACCTATCCCTGATTCACTTTCCTGGTGCCTAGCTTTCCCTGTACCTCCTAAATCAGCTTTGCTCCAGGCTTTGGATTTCTGCTCCAGGGAGGATCATTTTTCCCTGGTAAAGTGAGCATTCATTACTCGCTATGTTACTTATCCACCACGATTCCAGTTTACTCACCCTATACCTGCTTCATTTCACCCATACCAAGTATATTGTAGATGAAATTTCCACTTTAACTAGCTTGGCTTTCAGACTCTCCCACTAGTGTGCCAAGCTCACAACTCATACATTCATTCCTTTTATTTTTTAAGGTTTTATTTATTCATTTGCCAGAGAGAGAGCATGAGTGGCAAGTAGAGGGAGAAGCAGGCTCCTTGCTGAGCAAGGAGCCCAATGTGGGACTTGATCCCAGGCCCCTGGGATCATGACCTAAGCCAAAGACAGATGCTTAACTGACTGAGCCACCCAGGCATCCTTATGCATTCATTCTTTATCCTTCCACTTAAATTTTGCTATACTCTCTCTCATATGTAATATTGGTATTTAGGCAAGAGTCTTTACTTCCTTGGGTCAATGAATAGAAGCTATGGAAATTTCTGGCTTGGAGATAGAAGCCAGTGGGCAAAATTTGTAGCGGGCAAGGAGGCCTTTTGGAACTTTTTAAAATCACATGATGCGGGCAGCTGCCACAGGTAAGCTTGGCCCTGGCATACTTAATTCCTCTTCTGCTTAAAGCTTCCTGCTTCATATGGCAATTACCACCCTACAGAGCAGGAACAGTGGGGTCTTGAGAGCCTGTCACTAAGAGTGAAAGAAAATGGGGTGGAGAGAAGTAGAAGGAAATTAAACTGACTTCCAGGGTTTCCTTGTTCTAGCTATCATGCAAATAGTTTAATAAGCCTGATGTGCTTTACTTTAAATACAGTTTTGAAAATTTGCATGAAATGAATTTTTGCAAATAAAGTGCTATTTCAGACATACTATTTAAAATTCACTCTGATAAGTTTCATTAGGTTGGAAAGAGTGCTTAAAGAATAATCACACTTTTATTTCATAGAAGCTATGCCTTTTAATATCAGATTTGTTTGCATTTATTCCACATTTGATTTTGTAATCACACATCCTGGAAAATAATTTCTTTTCTGCCACTGGTCAATAGCTATATTAAAACTGCTTACGTGAGGCTGGTCCAAAGAGAATTTAAAAAAAAATCTGATCTTTCTTCAGCTTGCTTTTCTCTGTGTTGAAAGCCAGGCTGAGCAATGTAAGCTAAAATCGAACTCTGTAGCCCAGATCAGGCACACTGCACCAAATCCTTAGCAGATTTTCATTTCTCTTTGTGCTGTTACATTTTATTCTTTTGTCATCCAGACTTCTCTACTCAGAGAAAATGAAATTATTGGAGGTTTTTTTCTGTTTGTTTTTGTCTCCGTTTTACATTTTCTAAAGGTGAATAAGGGAAATTATGTGGTATGGTATTTAGGTTACACTAGGTAGACATTGACCTCAGTGTCTGGTTAATTCACAAAGGAGAATATGAACAAGGTCAAAAATTCATATGATTTGGGAAGACATATAATTTCTGTTTTTCCTAATATTTTAGTTATATTTCCTGAAACATTACTTTGGGAGAAAAATCAAGGTTGGACTTCCTAGCCATTGACAACACTGAGTATTCCCTAGAGTTGGCAGAAAAGCTCAGTAAAGATATCTAAAATACCCATAGTAATTCAGTTTAACTGAAATTGTTACTTTATAGAAATTCAGACTAGGTCCTGTTGTTTCCATGGGTTGATATTTGTCAGAAAAAAAGCCCACCACATTTCATCCAACAATGCAAAAATTAGAGGGCTTTTTGTTTGATTTGTTTGTTTTCTATTTCTGTGGCACACCACTGTTGGAGATAATATTTTATCCAACTTGAAAAGTGCTACTTATAAGGCAGGTGGAATTCTATTACTGCCAATTTACAGGATCATGAATTTTGTAATGGCAAAAGCAGAGCCGAATGTGGCCAGCAGGTAGCCATTTTCTGATTGTTTCATCTTGCAGAAAATGTCACCAAAAGTATAATTTGCTATTTTGCTCAGAAATTATATGGTGTGCCTAGGTAAAGTCCACAGAGTACAACATTAGGGCTTTAAATTAATCTCCAAGGCCTGAGGAAAAAGTGAAAGGAAATTCCATGTTGCATTCAAAATCATCAGGATTTGTTTATTCCTCTATTTTTAAATTAATATGGGAATAGCAGATCTTCAGTTGCATAATAGAGATATCCGTTATTTTCACACGGGATTTTTTTTTTCTAATATGAAAAATCCAACCCCCAGTTTCAGAACTGTCCTCTTCAGGCCTACATGAAAACATCTGTGGGTAGTTATTTGCCAAGTACTGACAGATTTCCACATTTCTCTCCCACATAGTCCATTCTTATTATGGGACCCCAAGTAATGTCTAAGAATTTAAATCGGGCCATAGCATCCTGCTTAAAAATCCTTCAGTGGATTTTTGTCCCTTCCAACTTAGAGTAAGATCTATACTCCACACCATGAGCTATAATACTCTATACCAGCAGTTCTTACTCATTTTGGTCTCAGCACCTCTTTACACTCCTAAACATGATTGAGGATCCTCAAAAGACTTTGTTTATGTGTGGTATAGCTATTTATACCTACTATATTAGAAATGGAAACACAGTTTAAAAATATTATTCATTTAAAAATAATAATACACAATGCACGACATTTTAATGAAAAATAACCATAGTTTTCAAAACAAAAATTATTGAAAAGAACTGCATTGCTTTACAGTTTTGCAAATTTCTTTAATGTTTGACTTAAGAAGGTAGCTGGATTCTCATATCTACCTTTTCATTTAATTTATTGCAATGGCATTTATACTTTGCCTTGAATGCTGAGGCCCACTTCACTCTGGTCTCTGCAGAGAGGCCTTCCTTTTACACTCACTTATGCAGTTATCCTGTGTCCCATTACTTTGTTTTACTTTTTCCATAGCATTTAAAATTACGCAGAATTTTATTATCTATGTGTGTGTTTATTATCCATCCCTATCCACTCAGTTATAAGCTGTGTGTATTATAAACCATTGTGTAATAGCTTTCAGTTTTGTTTTGTTTTTTAAAGATTTTTATTTATTTATTTGACAGAGATCACAAGTAGGCAGAGAAGAAGCAGGCAGAGAGAGAGGTGGAAGCAGGTTCCCCGCTGAGCAGAGAGCCCGATGTGGGGCTCAATCCCAGGAACCTGGGATCATGACCTGAGGCGAAGGCAGAGGCTTAACCCACTGAGCCACCCAGGTGCCCCGCTTTCAGTTTTTGCTTAACAAATTAACCCCATACCTAGCAGCTTAAAACAGCACACTTTTTTAAAAATTTTTAATTTTTTAATAAACATATAATGTATTATTAGCGCCAGGGGTACAGGTCTGTGAATCTCCAGGTTTACACACTTCACAGCACTCACCATAGCACATACCCTCCCCAATGTCCATAACCCCACCACCCTTTCCCGACCCCCCTCCCCCGAGCAACCCTCAGTTTGTTTTGTGAGATTGAGTCTCTTATGGTTTGTCTCCCTCCCGATCCCATCTTGTTTCATTTATTCTTTTCCTACCCCCCAAATCCCCCACGTTGCATCTCCACTTTCTTATATCAGGGAGATCATATGATAGTTGTCTTTCTCTGATTGACTTATTTCGCTAAGCATAATACCCTCTAGTTCCATCCACGTCGTCACAAATGGCAAGATTTCATTTCTTTTGATGGCTGCATAGTATTCCATTGTATATATATACAATGGAATACTATATATATATATATACATATATATATATATATATACCACATCTTCTTTATCCATTCATCTGTTGATGGACATCTAGTTTCTTTCCATAGTTTGGCTATTGTGGACATTGCTGCTATAAACATTCAGGTGCACGAAAACAGCACACTTTTATTATTTTACAGTTTCTGTGGGTTAGGTATTTGTGTATGGCATAGCTGGGTGGCTCTGACTCAAGATCTCTCCTGAGGTTGGACTGGAGGAGCTCTGAAGCTCACTGCTGTGGTGTTTGGTGTGCCTAAATAATCTACTTCCAGCCTAATTCATATGGGCTAGGGCTGCCTCCCTACATGGCAAGTGGCTTTCCCTAGGGTGACTGATCAGAGAGAGAGAGAAAGAGGGAGAGGGAATCCAAGATAGAAGCTGCAGTATTTTCATAATCTAATCTAGGAAGTGACATCTAGTCACTTTTGCCATTTCCATTCATTAGAAGGGAGTCACTAGGTCTAGCCCATACTCAAGGGAAGGGGATTACACGGGATGACTAACAGGGGGTAGGGATCACCATGGGCTGAGAGGCTTTTACCATCAACTGCATCCTCAGGGTCTAGGTGTAATGTCCAGTATGGTGCATAGTAGGTACTCAGTAAACACTTGCTTGATGAGCATTGTGTCCATAAAGTACTCAGTAGATAATACTTGTCAGAGGGTTTAGCTTTGTTTTCTGAGCAGAAGGGGGATTATTTACCTTATACCGCTTTAAAAATCCATGCTATTATTCATGGCTCCTCTGGTGTGTTGTATTATTTAGGTAGTTGGTATAAGCCTACATAGACAAAAACCCATTTATTTCTTCTGTGGGATAAGAAGACTTGTTGATGGTGCCTTCTGGGGCTTCAAGTGAGAAACTGGGTGAATATATTAGTCTGGAGCTGTGATATGTTCTTGCCCATTAGCACCTGCTTGCCCATTCTTCTTCTTATATAAAATTTTTATTATCTGGGGAAATTGTGCTCTTACAGGGCCATTGCTCTCTCCTGGTATCTTTGTTTGGCTTCTCTAGGGTAAGGAACACATTGAGTTGTCTCGTTGGCCATATTTATTCTAAGATGCAGTAATTCCCCAATTCATTAACTTTATCCATGGGTAATTGTAATCATTTTCTAAGTAAATTTACTAAGTTTAATTAATCTACCACATAGAACTGCCCTTAGAGTATCTTCATGTTATCTCTATACTGTACTACTATTTTAGGTCTTTGGAAGGAAATTATAGCTAATCTTCACTTTTAGTCATGGTATAATAACACTGTTTTTAAACTTGTCTCCAGAGCTGTGTATATTGATCACGTGTTAATATGAGTCAGCCTTTAAATTGTTTTTATGGCACTTAACTGGGACAATGACAATAAGGTTATGGTAATTTCAACTAAAAGTGAGGATAGAGAAAAATATTCTTTTATACAATTAGATAGGCCTGGGCAGGATGTCTGGTCAACGAAGGGGTGACCTAAGGTCAGTGTGAGCCCAAAAAAGGCGAGTTTTTAAATCAGTCAAGGGAAAAGAGGCTGCAGTATTCCAGAGGCCAAATGCATTGATTTTACTGTTTTGCATAGGATCTTTCAAGTGCAGATGACATCCGTGGGTGTCATGGATGGAGATTTTCTCCAGCAGGGTTCTCATGAGGATGGGGCCACTCTCTCATGATTCCTTTAAGTGCCCTGACTGAGGCAGAGTGATGTGGTTAAAGGACACAGATTTTGGTGTCACACAGATCTGGGTTTAGATCTCTGCCCTGTCATTCTCAACTGTAAGTGAAGGAATAATTCCTATATCTTAGGATTGTTGTAACGATTTTTTTGGAAAGTACGTGTGAAACAAATGCCTGACATTTATGCTCCATGGCCAATATTCGTAGCTCCCTTTCCTCAGCTGAAATTTGGCAGAACACTAAATATGGGAACACCAAGTGGTATCCCAGTGGTTTTGCTGGGTTTCAAACATACTTCTTCTGGTCCCCATTGCAGAGCAGCAACCCTTGCTCCTCAGGTATGTAGGGTCAATTACCCCCACCAATATGGTGATTCCTTTCTCTCCCTGCTTTCACAAAGTCCCTGTGGTAGTCAAAACTTCAGGGGTTCAGGGGAATCCTTACTGCATCTCTGAAACCCTGCATCCCATGGGTAATAAGGCTGAGGGGACAGAAAGCACAAATTCTGCAGATAGGTCCCAGGAAGAATGGTGGCAGAGGCCAGGCCTACTTGTACCCTGTTTCCCTGAAGAGTGTGTTCCAGTTATGGGCAGCATAACCTTCTACACTGATCAGTGCATAACTACATCCGGAAGGACAGTCCCCCGACCTCACACAGTGTCTTTCTGGAACTGGCACCTTAGTTGAGCCTTTATTAAATAGCTGTTCCATTGTTCTATTTGTCTGTGGTCATGTGCCCACTCTTCTATCTCCTTCATGGTAACATATTGCTTTGAATCCATTGGGAATTCTGAAAGCTCTCAGGTGACTTGTTTTATCTTGGCTGCAACACACAACCACCCTATGGTGAGATGAAGGACAGCCTACACCTGTATGCATTTCTTACCACAGCAGTGACTAGAGTCAAAGGTGGGTCAAGTAAGTGGGAGGCAGGACACAGGAAGTGTAGAATATACAGTATGTGCTGTTTTGTAACTTGCATATTTCCTTGAATAAATATGTTTGTGGGTTATTTTATTGTTTTTACTTAGTTAACCTGATCTTTATTTATCAGTTCTACTCATTTTCTGTGTGTTTTTTTTAATTCATTAACGTCTGGTTTTATGTTTATTTTTTTTATCTCTTTTGCTTTTCATGGGGTTATTTTGCTTGCTTTTTATAATTTCCTGAATGTAATGCTAAGATTCTTTTTAATTAGCAATATAAATATTTGAGGCCATAGGTCTTCACTTGCTATAATATAGTGTTTTATTATTATTTTCTGGAAAAGATATTCTGTAATTTTGGTTTTCATTTCCTCTTTGACTCAAGAGTTGTTTAAGAGAGATGTTTTTTTTCTTAACCTTTTATTTTGGAGTAGTATCTAGCTTTCAAAGAAGTTACAAAAATAATCAAGGTACCATCCTGTATCTTTACCTAGTTTTACCAAATGTTAACATTTTATCACATTTGCTTTGTCAGTATGTCTGTCTTTCTTCAAGTGCATGCATGTACACAGACATACACACTTCCTTTTTCTAAATCAACTAAAAGTGAGTTCCAGGCCAGATGTGCCATTTCCCCTATATAATTTAGTATGCATCTTAAAAAAAAAAAACACAGTACAACTTAGGTAATCACTATATAACCATCTAAATGAGTAGATTAACACTGATGCAATTTTATCATCTAATCCAGGCACTTTATTTAAGTTTTCCTAATTGTCCCAGTGGATGCCCTTTCTAATAAGTGGATTCAGGACCCAACCCAGGATCATATGTGGCTTTTAGCTTTCTGTCTCTTTATTCAGTCTTGAGTAGTCTTGAAATATTTTCTAGTCTTTTATGACCTTGACATTTTAGGAGAGTACGGACCAATTGTTGTGTTGTTGTTGTTTTCATTGAATGTCCTTCAGTTTTAGGAGTCTGATGTTTCCTCATCATTAAATTCCATTTATGTGTTTTTGGCAGGAATATTACACAGGTGCTTTGTTTCACTCAGGGCATCACATCAGGAGCCGTCCAATGTCAGTTTGTCCTGTTGTTGGTGATGTTAAATCAAATCATTTGGTTGAGGTTTCTTTATTGTAAAGGTTCAATTTTCTTTATTGTAAAGTACTTATTTTTAACCCCTTTGTAATTAGTAAGTACTTTGTTGGGGGAGATCCGTTGAGATTATGTAAATATTATGTTTCTCAGTAAACTTTTTCCTATTAGTTTTAGCATCCACTGTTGATGTCTACATGATTCAGTTGTTACTGCCGTGGATGCAATTTTTAATCCCATCACTCTTTTTGTATTTACTCTAAATAACCATAATATTATATATTGCCCTTCCTCCCTCCCTCCCATCTCTCCTTATTCCCTTTCATTCCTTCTTTCTACCAGCATGACACATTGATATCTTATTGTATGAATTAAAACACATTACTATCATTATTTATTTTGGTGCTCAAAATGATGCAGTTTGACCAGTAATAACTTTAAGATTTTCTGTGCCCTTTTGAAAAGAACTCATCGTTTTTTAAAAATGTTTTATTTTCTGATATAATTTTTGGGAATTGGAGCCAGAAGCCTGCTCTGACTCAGGTTCAGTCCCTTTAGTAAGACTCTAATTGGTGTTTGGGAAGGCCATAGGGTTGGGGGGGCAGGGCACATTTCATCTGGTTGTCTCTACTTTTGTGATGTGATACTCTGTATCTCTTAATTCACTGAGTTCACAAAATAATGGTATAGTGCATAATAAAAAGGTAGGATAAGAAATAATGAACTAGTTCCCTAATAATCTCTGAAGGTGACTAATGACTACTTTTTAGTACATTATGAATTTATGGATTTAAATATATTTGGCAGATTTCAGTGCATTGCTATTATTATCTTTATTGAAGCTCAGATTGTCCATCTTTGGCAGATAGGATCCTCTTTAGGTTGATTCTTGAGTGCTTCTGACATAAACCTAATAATCATTGATAGCTTCCTTCCCTCTGGCATGACAAAATACTCCAGATTTATTTTATGTATTTCTTCTCCATTCCCGGATTCAGCCCTTTTTCTGAGATAGTGTCTCTCAACCCTTTAAAAAATTACCACCATCCCCTAAGAGAAAATTAAAATTAAAGTAATATATCCTTCATTAAAGAAATCAAATATTAAGAGATAAAATCTTTCTTTCTTTCTTTCTTTCTTTCTTTCTTTCTTTCTTTCTTTCTTTCTTTCTTTTAAAGTACAATTGAGCTTTGGAAGACCACAAACCACTGTAATGTAAGACATTTTTTTATCCCCCCCAATCCAAATTTCTCTTGCTTGATGGTGAGGATATCATCCTATTGAAGGCATGCTCTAAAAAACCCTGGTTTATTTTAGTGGAAATTATATCTCAAGACCCCAATCTAAGCACTATGGGTATGTAAGTACTATACGATTTTTACTTTTCTTCTCTTCTCCTACACTTGTATCTCCTTTCTTCCATGCTGAATATCCCATAATTACTCCCTTGCTTTATTCTACAATGTACCACAACAAACTCAAAATAGCAATGCTAATGCTATTACCAGCACTGATGATTCCAGTTAAAAATTGGCTCTGCATATATTTTTCTTACTTTCCCCTCTCCCTTCCCTCCTTTTTAAAGGATTCTACTATCTAGGTTGTCTGAACTTACAGTCATTAAGTACTGTACTCTCTGTACTCTCTCACTTTAATCCTCATTTAGGTGTAGTTCTACATGAAACTGTTTTTTTTTTTTTTTAAGATTTTATTTATTTATTTATTTGACAGAGGGAGAGAGAGATCACAAGCAGGCAGAGAGACAAGCAGAGAGAGGGGGAAGCAGGTTCCTTGCCGAGCAGAGAGCCTGATGTGGGGCTCGATCCCAGGACCCTGGGATCATGACCTGAGCCGAAGGCAGAGGCTTTAACCCACTGAGCCACCCAGGCGCCCCAAAACTAGTTTTTTAAAAGATTTTATTTATTTATTATTTGAGAGATCGAGAGAGAGAGAGAGAGAGAACCAGAGGGGGTAGGATCAGAGCAAGAAGCAGACTCCCCTTGAGCAGGTGGCCCAATACAGGACTGGATCCTGGGAATCCAGGATCATGACCTGAGCCGAAGACAGTCGGTTAACCACCTGAGCCACCCAGGTGCCTGTACATGAAAATATTTAATGCTTAATTGAAACTTACTTAATGTCTTATGGTCATCTCCCTCTAACTAGTCAGGTTGTCTGAAGCTTGTTCTCTAGTGGATTTCTGAAGAGGGCTCAAGGGAACATTAGTCCCTAAATTTTTGCACATTGATGTCAATTGCTCTTTACATTTAAAAATCAGTTTGTGCTAGGTGAAATCCTTGGCTTACATTTTCTTTCTTAGAATGTCTTAACTATGTATGCTAACTGAATTTTCTTGTGTCATAAAACATTGCCAGAGATGATAATTAATTAGATGAATGTCTGATTTGCTCATTTTTTTTTTAAATGCCTAAAGGACATTTCTCTTCTAAGTCCAATCATTTTATAGGCTATGTCTTAGTACTGGTAATTGTGAATCTCATTACATAGTTTCAGGGAAATTTTAACGGAAGTTTTATTGGATTTACAATTTTTAGCAAATGTTTTCTAACCTTGCTTAGGTTTTTGGATTGTTGTTGTTGTGGGTTTTTTGTTTTGTTTTGTTTTTTTGTTTTTTTTTCCCCCAGAGGCTCCTAATATCAGTATTGGGTCATCTTGTTTATGTTCGATATTTATCTCTGTCTCATAAATCCTTTTAAACTTTGTTTTTGTTACTTTTTGATTTATGTCTTCATTCCTTTGTAATTTTTAGTATTTCTTCTCACTGTACAATTCTCTTCAGGCATTATGTATTATGTTTATTTGCTTTTTTGCTCCTCCTATTTATTCCTCATTACTGAAATGGTTTTTGCTCCTTCTGTTTATTCTTCATTACTGAAATGGTTTTTTAAAAACTTATTTCTGATTCTTTTATGAGTACTATCACTACATTTCTGAGTTTGCTTTTTTCTGATGTTTTTTCATATCTTTCGTGTCTTAATATCTGTTTGCTCATTTTGAAGTAGTTTTGGTCTGATACATGGGCAATTCTTTTGGCATGCTTTCATTATTGTAGTGTTTCCTTATTCTCTTTTTTCCTTATGATAAGATATGATATTTGACCTCAATCCTTATCTTTCCAAATTTTATGAGAAGCTAGTTTTTCTCAACTTTTAGGAGGTATGGCTCAGGATAGTACTTCTAGCTTCACATAGTTCCTACTTGGGTTTTTTTAAGTAGCATTAAGTAATATGGTAGCTTGCTTTCTGAGATCTCCTGGCTTCTTCCCATAAGCCTTTTCTCCTCCTTTGTCTCAATTGTCACTAACCTGCTCAATTTGATCTCCTCCCAGTGTGGCCTCTGTCTTAGAGGTGAGCTGATCACTTCTGGAAGTTCATAGACTGCTTTGCCTCTTTCAAGTTTACTAGATACTGTGTTCTCTCACCTGTTTTTAGACTTAGAAACTACCAGTTTTAGCTTCCAAGTCAGTCTGCAGTGCTTTCCAATAAATACTTTACTGGCTTTTGGGGGCTCTCCTGTCCTCAGTTTCCTCATCTACTCAGGACATTTTTCTTTTCATACAGTTGCTGATTAAAGAGTTTTTAGAGACAAAAAGAGAAAGACTATATGGAGGGCAAAAATAAGTATAAAAACCAGTTAATTCTTATTTGGGTGGGGGTTCATTTCTCTATACTGAGATGGTTATCACTTAAAATTTTTCCTTTTTAAAAATATTTTATTTATTTATTTGAGAGAGAGAGAGAGAGAGAGAGAGAGCATGAGCAGGGGGAAGGATGGAAGGAGATGAAGAGAGACAAGCAGATTCCCTGCTGAGCATGGAGCCCATTGGTGGGCTCGATCCCAGGACCCTGAGATCATGACCTGAGCCAAAGTCTCAGAACTAAGCCTCAAAACAAAGTCTTAAAAACTAAGCCACCTTGGAGCCCCATCACTTAAAAAAATTTTTCAAAGCATGGCCTAACTATATTTGTTTTAACAAAATAAGCTAATCAAAACTGTGAGTAAGAGTTTTCCCTTATTTGGTTTTGAAAGAAAAATGTGTTTTTAAAATATAAAGGCCAACTTGCTATCTTCGTTTCATTCTTTTTGGAGAAATATGTCTTACTAGCTGAATTTTTAAAATTAATTAATTTATCCTTATTTCAGTCATAGGTTATTTGAGCCAGGACTTTAGACTGGACATATAAATACTTTTCACGGTTTATTTGTCCTTCCATTCTTTAATAACACCTAATTTCCAGTTAGGTTATTTTCATATTCTATTGATTCTCACATTATTAAGCCAAGAAAGTGATTTTGTTATGAGGACGTATTTATTAATTGGCACTGGAAGAATATATGTGCTCCAAGGACCAAAATTCCAAGGAGAATTATGAAAACTGTTGAATGACCCAAAGAGCATCATAGATTTAGGAGAGAAGAAATACTATAAAGAAGAATAGTAGAAGAGATAAGAAGAGAGGACAAAAAGAAGGAAAAATATAGGAGGTGAAATTGTGGAGGTCATTCCAGAGTAGTATATAACTGTTGTACAAAACTAGAATGCCATTATATACTTCTGTATTTCTCTTCCACAATAAAACAACACACACACACACTGGAATGACCCTTCAGTTTCAAATCCACATTGAGATATAGCTTTGGTATGTATTTCTTACTTACTTTCTTTTTTTTTTTTTTTAAGTAGGCATCACGCTCAGTGTGGAACAAGATGTGGGGCTTGAACTCATGACCCTGTGATCAAAACCTGAGCTGAGATCAAGAATGGGACACTCAACTGACTGAACCACCCAGATGCTCCTGGTATGTATTTCTGGGGGAATATTTTGAGTGGGAAAAAGGAGTGAAACAATACTTTTGGCTACACTGTAGACTGTCAACTGGGATTTAGGGACACTACTTAGAATCCTATTTTTACACAATCACTGTTGCTGTTGTTAATCAGGTCTTCTCAACTTAGAGACTAATGGGGTTTTAAGTATTTGTATTTCGTGTATCCATTGACTTATAGCTATTTATGATATTCAGAATCATCTAACAAATAATGAGACTGAGGCCCTGAAAAGTCTAGTATCTGTGTAGCAATAATGACTAAATCTTAGAGTGAGTCTTTTGAACAATGTCATAGAAACCAAACTTGTAAAAAGGCAAGCTTAAACTTTGAGATCAGAAGTCTGTATCTGTTAAGTATGCTTTCCTTGCAGGTAAGAAAACTGAGGTAAAAAATACAGGAGATATAATGATTTATGAAACTGAAAGTCTTGAGTTAGGGCAGAGTTAAGGTTGGTTTGACTCACCAACTCAGAAATGGCATTAAGGACCCATTTCTCCACCACTTTAATATTCTATCTTTGTGATTCTTTATTTTTATCTTTATCTTAATTTTGAGAGCTGAAAAGGATGTTGAAACACTACACAATGTTATAGTTTGACTGCCAACTACTCCCAGGATTACATGCTTCCTCATCCAAGTCCAAGGAGAGTGGAAGAGAGCAGGCTTCTCATAGCACTCTCAAAAATGTATTCATCAATTGTTACTATATGTTTAAAAACTAGGGATTTTTTCTAACTCCATTATCTTTTCTACTGTCATTTAGTTGACATTCTAATGTCAAAAAAGTTTCTCTTTCCTTCTGGCCCTCCCTTCCTCTTTCTTCCTTCTTTTATTTCCTTCTTTTAACATGGAATCAGAGTCTTATTTTATCCAATGGATTATAAACTTGTGATGATGGTATATATTTTAGTGTTCACACTGTCCCAGTTTTGATAGTGTTTTTACCATTTCTTTTTTCCTGAAACAATAAAATATTCTAAGTTCATCTTATACTTTCCTTATTCTAGCCCTTGAGTCAACTATTTATCTCAAGAGCCCTGCTTTCTTGAGCGGAGAATGGTATTTAAAAATCAAGATCTTGGGACGCCTGGGTGGCTCAGTTGGTTAAGCCACTGCCTTCGGCTCAGGTCATGATCCCAGCGTCCTGGGATCGAGTCCCACATTGGGCTCCTTGCTCGGCAGGGAGCCTGCTTCTCCCTCTGCCTCTGCCTGCCACTCTGTCTGCCTGTGCTCGCTCTCTCTCTCTCTCTCTGACAAATAAATAAATTAAAAAAATAATAATAAAAATCAAGATCTGGGTGCCAGATGTGCTCATTGCTACTGGTGTGTCACTGAATCTCGGTCCTCCTTGGGGCTGAGCAAGGAAATAGATACACATACAAACACAGAGCACTTCTTAAAAGATGATTGCCTCCTAACAAAAGGTTATTTAATTGTAGTTGAAAATGAAAGGAAATTTGTTGATCTTACGATTCTAGTTTAGTAAAATATATGTAAGGACAGCCATTGAATACCTTTAACCAAGGATAGGACTTGAATCCCTTGAATGATCTATATTTCAATAACTCAAGAAATAACCTGTTTGTGAAGTAGACAGGTCACTGAATGGCTAAAGAGTGGAATTGAGCCTTCAGTGTTAATCAGTAAGAAAAAAGCTTTGCATATATCTATGTATCTATTTTAGTATGTGCTTGTGAAACAAATAGTTTTTGGTGCTATTATGCCCATTCTACAGATGGAAAATCAGAGAAGGTCTTAATTATGTTCTTATTAGGACATACATTTTGATTACTAGTTCAGTTTGTGTTCCAGTCTCCACTGCTTTGTGTGCAATGCAATTTCCCAGAAGAACTCCACCATTTAAAGCAATGAATACTGTTTTGGAATTTAAATTCAATTAATTAACATATAATATATTATTAGTTTCAGAGGTAGAGGTTAGTGATTCATCAGTCTTATATAATACTTAGTGCTCATTATATCATGTGCCCTCCTTAAGTCCATCACCCGGTTACCCCTTCTCTCTGGGTACCTCCCCTCCAGCAACCCTCAGTTTGTTTCCTGTGATTAGGAGTCTCTTATGGTTTGTCTCCCTCTCTGATTCCATCTTGTTTTATTTTTTCCTCTCTTCCCCTATGATCCTCTGTTTTGTTTCTTAAATTACACATATGAGTGAGAGCATATGTAGTAGTATCTCATTGTTGTTTTAATTTGTATTTCCCTGATGACATATGATGTGCAGTATCTCTTTGTATGCTTATTTGCAACTTTTACATCTTCTTTGGTGAGGTATCTATTAAGGTCTTTGGCCATTTTTTAAAAGATTTATTTATTTATTTGAGAAAGAGAGAGAAAGAGGGAGAGAGATGAGAGAGAGTGGTGGCAGGGGCACAGGGAGAGAGAGAATTTTAAGCAGACTCTGCACTGAGCCCAGGACTTGATATCATGACCCTGAGATCACAACCTTAGCCAAAACCAAGAGTCAGACACTTAACCAACTGAAAAATCTAGGTACCCTCTTTGGCCATTTTTAAATCAAATTGCTTGTTTTCTTATTCTCATTTTATTTTTCTTCTTCTTGAGAGAACAAAAAAGGCATATTGATGTTTAGTGTTTAATTGTTAGAATTTGTTTTCTCGAAATATATTTGGAATCAAAAATAACTTTGTTTTAGTCAACATGTCCTAACCAAAAAGAAATTCTTATTTATGTAACTTCTTTTCCAAAGAAGGTTAGAGAAGTTAAAACAATGAATCAGTCCAAGCTAGAAATAAGGGGTTGAGAGAAAACCTCCTCTTTATGCTGTGGAGCGTAGTGGAAGCAGGACTACACCAGCAAGCCTGGTGGTACTAGAGATGGGAACTTGTAGACACTAAAAAGGTTCAGCTCTGTCACAGGCCTAGACTATTGTGGTTGGCCCTCTTTCCCATACTATTTGGATAATTCCTCTGGCTTTCCATCAATATCTGTCAGCATATATTTTGTCATCCATGGAAGTGTCATTGGGGTTAAAACCCAAGAGAATCTACCCTTGAAAGGAATTTGAGGACATAATGAGACAACCATTAAAAAAAAGTCAGATTACTTCTAAAATTTCTGTGAAGTCTGTAGGAGATGACTATTAAATAAATAACCACAGATGGATAAGGTATGTGAGTTAAATCTGTGCCTTGGTTCTAGTTGTTTTTTCCATACCCTGCTACTGCTTCATTGCCAAGTAGAGAAATCAACAATTCAGGATCCTAATAATTTTGTCTTGATTCCTAATGTCCATTTTTGCAAAGGCATGAAAATTGTTGGGTAAAAACTGACACCCAGTCATAAGGCAGAGATTATTTACACATATCTAAATGATAAATATTACCACATACCTAGAAAATTAGAACTCCTTATCATATAATTTCTCATTTTCCCTAGGAATAAGTACCTTGAAGAATGTACATTACTTAAAGAATGCATTCTGGTTACTGATTTTGTGTTCAACACCTGTTGGGCCTTCCTAGTTGGATGTGATTTCAGTTTTTCTTACCAGATAAAAAACTTATTCTGCTTATCTTCAAGCAGACTGTGTTTATATTCCAAGATCTGTGATTTGATGACTTGACTAGCCCAGACCATTCTGATGTAGCTAACTATCTGGTTGCTTTACACGGTTATTACATTTTACAGCATAAAACTAGCACTGAGACTTGGAAGTCTCTAATTTCAGTTGTTTCCATAAAATTCCCTGTGATATCTTTCAAAATCTTCAAATGTTTAAAATTCATTGAATTAGAATCTCCTGTTAGTATAACTCAGAAACCCACAGACCTTGTCTCTCACTTCTCTTTCAGAAATTATACCACCCAAATCACGTTGTAAAAGCCACATAGGAAACTGGTAATGGGAGTACTGTAGTTTTATTTCTCATTTAATCAGACTGTAAATATATGAGTAGAGAATTGTGAAAAGAGAAAATGGCCTCAAAGAAAGACAGCTTACTTTTAAAGGTTTTCAATTTCATAACCTGTTTCTATTAGAAACGGAAGATTTTGAAGTTCATGAGGCTTTATGAAGTCTTTCTTAGAATAGAAGCTCCAGCCCTCAGTTCTCTTTTAACCTGTCATCACTTGCAGTGTGATAGGATACTGATGGACCCTTTTGTTTGTGATATTTAGTGGATGTTTTCATAATGTTTAGTATTTATCACCTGTGTTGACATTTCCGGTGTCAAGAGATTTTTTTCTTAACTTTCGTTGAATAAGAATTTAGTAAAATAAAGTACAGGATGAAGTTAAGATGTTGATAGTGTTTATTTTTAGAGAGGAAGACTTTTTACACAGCAAAATGATATTTAACTTTAAAAATTAAAGTTTTTATAATATGGACAAATTGATAACTATGTCATTGATTTTTTCCCCTTTAAGTGAATAATCAAGTAAGAACAAGAGTTACTTTGATTAGTTTTTATCTATTTGTTTATTTTATTTAAATTCAATTAATTAACTAACGGAAAATATATTATTGGCTTCAGAGGTCCATGATTCATCAGTCTTATATAATACCCAGTGCTCATTACATCACATGCCCTCTTTAATGTCCATCACCCAGTTCCCCATCCTCTCACATTAAATTCCATACACAGAATTATTCTGTGTACTTCTGTAACTTCCTTCTAACTTTGTGCTTTTTTTTTTTTAATGTTTTATTCCCTGAGTACCCACTTCCCAGTGATCAAAACTTTGTGCTTCTTTACTATTTATACTCGTACATAGCTCACTCATTTCTACTGCTGTGGACATTATAGAGTATACATATTCAAATTTATTTGTTCTACTGTTCATATCTGGATTATTTTAAATTTTCTGTTGTTACAAACACTATTGCTACGAATATGCTTCTTTTTTTTTTTAAGATTTTATTTATTTATTTGACAGACAGAGATCACAAGTAGGCAGAAAGGCAGGAAGAGAGAGAGAGGAGGAAGCAGGCTCCTTGCCAAGCAGAGAGCCCAATGCGGGGCTCGATCCCAGGACCCTGAGATCATGACCTGAGCCTAAGGCAGAGGCTTTAACCCACTGAGCCGCTCGGGCGCCCCTACAAATACGCTTTTTTTTTTTTTTAAAGATTTTATTTATTTGTCAGAGAGAGAGGGAGAGAGAGAGCGAGCACAGGCAGAGTGGCAGGCAGAGGCAGAGGGAGAAGCAGGCTCCCTGCCGAGCAAGGAGCCCGATGTGGGACTCGATCCCAGGATGCTGGGATCATGACCTGAGTCGAAGGCAGCCGCTTAACCAACTGAGCCACCCAGGCGTCCCCAAATACGCTTTTTAAAAAAAGATTTATTTACTTATTTTTGAGAGAGAGAGTGCAAACAGGGGTAGAGGCAGAGGGAGAGAAAGGGAGGGAAGCAGACTCCCTGCTGAGCATGGAGCCTGATGTGGGGCTCGATCTCACCACCGTGAGATCACAACCTGAGCCAAAATCAAGAGTCAGATGCTTAATCCACTGACCCACCCAGGCACCCTGCTGTGAATATGCTTTTTATTAATATACAAATTATATACCTTAAAGTTCACTCATTTAAAATGTATATATAGTTTAATGTTTTTATATTTAAAAAATTGTGTAACTATCACCGAAATCTGATTTTAGAACATTTTATCATGCCAAAAAAGAAATCCTAGACCCATTAATAGTCACTCCCTATCCCCACCTCACACTTTTCTCAGTCCCTGGCAACACCTAATCTACTTTTCATCTCTATAGGCTTGCCTATTCTGGACGTTTCTATATAAATGGAGTCATATAATGTGTGGCCTTTTGCGTCTGGCTTTCTTCTTTAACACAGTGTTTTCATGGTTCATCCTTATTGTACGTGTCAGTACTTCATCCTTTTTTCCCCCCGCCAAATAGTATTCCATTGTGTTGTTAAGAGCACGTTTTGTTTATCCTTTCATGAGTTGATGGACATTTGGGTTGTTTCTACTATTCATGTATTTTTTTTTTTTTTACATCAGTTTTCCGAAGTTTCATATGTAGGAATTTCTGGGTTATATAAAGTAACTCTATGTATAATATTTTGAGGTGCTGCCAACTGTTTTCCATAGGGGCAGTATCATTTTACATCCCTACCAGCAATGTATGAGAGTTTGAATTTTTCCACATGTTCACCAAGACTTGTCATTGCTTGTCTTTCTGATAATAGTCATCCTACTGGTGTGAACTGATACCTCATTGTGGTTTTGACTTGCATTTCCCTAATAACTAATGATGCTATGTATCTTTGCATGGACTTATTGGCTAGCCATACATCTTCTTTGGAGAAAGAGGATATATTCAAACTTTTTTTTCCCATTTTAAAAATTGACTATTTGTCCTTTTATTGTTGAATTGAGAGAGTTCTTTTTACCCCCAGTCTTACTAAGAAATAATTGGTATATATCACCATATAAATTTAAGACCTACAGCATGGTGGTTTGATTTACATATACAGCTAACCTTTGAACAAAGCAGGAGTTAGGGGCACCAACCCCCACACAGTTGAAAATTCAAGCATAACTTTTGACTCTCCCCAAACTTAACTACTGATAGCCTACTATCAACTGAAGCCTTACTGATAAGATAGAAAGTAGATTAATATGTATTTTGTATATTATATGTATTATATATTATGTTCTTAAAGTAACTAAAGAAAATGTTAAGAAAATCATCGGGTAGAGAAAATACATTTCTAGTACTCTACTTTGTTTATTGAAAAAAATCCACGTTTAAGTGGACCAGTAGAGTTCAAACCCATGTTGTTCAAGGGCCAACTGTAATTCCTTTGAGGAGTGGGTGATCACCACCCAGGAGGTGGGACAAAGGCACAATAGTACTGATAATGCTTAATCAGTTGTACTGACAGACTGGTGAAATGGGGGGAATCCTGACAGGTAAAGTATGCTCTGAATTAGTACAATGAAGATCCAAGTTCCTCATATGTAGAGGGGAAAAAAATGACTCAAAACAAAATTATTCCTAATTGAGGAAAAAGCTAACACCAAGAGTCATTCTTTCTTATATACCACATACCGGATTTATCACTGAGTCTTGTGGACTGTACCTTCAACTATACCTTAAATCTGCTTCTCTCCATCTATAGAACCTACCCTAATCCGAGCTGTCATTTCAACACTACCTGTCTCCTGGTGTCTGCTTTTGCCTACTTCTAATCCACTCTCCATAAGGTGGAAAGACCTTTTAAAAACATAAATTGTGTCATGCTATTTCTCCATTAAAAACCTTTCAGTGTTTTCTTGTTGCCCTTTTACAAAAATCCTCAAATCAGTAAGGAACTGGCTGACATGTTCAGTAAAGAATATGTGTATTTTAAAGGGCCAATTTAGAAATAATGTAGAAATGTTGTAAAAATGAGTATGCCAAGTAAAAAGTGAGTGAAATAGAAATTTAGCTTCAGTTCTGATGTCAACTAGTTATACAGCCCATCTTACCTTTTTTAGAAGGACTAAAATATTTAGATTCTGTTCAGCTCCAAAATTTTGAGGAATTATGTTGTCTTTTAAAAATTATTTTAATTCCAGTATAATTAACATACAATATTATGTTAGTTTCAGCTGTACATTGTAGTGATTCGACAGTTCTATGCATTTTTCAGTGCTCATCATGACAAGTGTACTCTCTAATCCCTTCACCTCTTTAACCCATCCCCCTACCCACTTCCCTTCTGGTGACCATCAGTTTGTTCTCTATAATTAAGAGTTGGTGTTTGGCTTTTATTTTAGATTTGTTTGTTTTGTTTCTTAAATTACACATATGAGTGAAATCATATGTTATTTGTCTTTCTCTAACTGACTTACTTCACTCAGCATTTTCTCCTCTAGATCCATCCATGTTGTTGCAAATGGCAAGAGTTCATTCCTTTTTTATGGATAAGCAATATTCCACTGTGTGTGTTTGTGTGTGTGTATCTGTATCTCACATTTTTTTTTAAAGATTTAATTTATTTATTTGACAGAGAAGAGAGATAGAGAGAGAGATAACACAAGCAGGGGGAGTGGGAGGGGAAGAAACAGTCCTCCCACTGAGCAGGGAGCCTGATGTGGGATTCGATCCCAGGACCCTGAGATCATGACCTGAGCCTAAGGCAGATGCTTAATGACTGAGCCACCCAGTTATCCCCTGTATCTCACATCTTTATCCATTCATCTATTGAGGCGCATTTAGATTGTTTCCATAATTTGGCTAGTGTAAATAATGCTGCAATAAACGTAGTGGTCCATATATCTTTATGAATTAGTGTTTTCGTATTCTTTGGATAAATACCCAGTAGTGAAATTACTGAATTATGTGGTAATTATATTTTTAGTTTTTTGAGAAACCTCCATACCATTTTCCACAGTGGCTACCCCAGTTTATATTCCCACCAACAATGCATGAGGATTTCTTTTTCTCCACATCCTTGCGAATACTTGTTTCTTGTGTTTTTGAGTTTAGCCATTCTGACAGGTGTGAGGTGATATCTCATTGTAGTTTTGATTTGCATTTCCCTGATGATGAGTAATGAACACTTATTCATGTTTCTGTTGGTCATCTGTATGTCTTCTTTGGAGAAATGTCTGGGTTTTTAAAAATTAGATTATTTGGGGTTTTTTTGGTGTTGAGTTATATAAGTTATTTATATATTTTGGATACTAACTCTTTATCAGATATGTCATTTGCATAGATCTTCTCCCATTCAGTAGGTTGTCTTTTAGTTTAGTTGACTGTTTCCTTCACTGTGCAAAAGCTTTTTATTTTTGTGTGGTCTTAATTGTTTATTTTTATTTTTTACCCCTTGCTTGAGGAGACATATCTGGAAAAATATTGCTACAGCCCATGTCAGAGAAATTACTGTCTGTGGCCTCTTTTAGGAATTCTATGGTTTCAGGTTTTACATTTATGTTTTTAATCCATTTTGAGTTTATTTTTATTTATGGTGTGAGAATGTGGTCCAGTTCCATCGTTTTGCATGTAGCTGTCCAGTTTAACCAACATCATTTATTGAAGAGACCGTCTTTTTCCCTTTGGATATTCCTTCCTCCTTTTTCAAAGATTAACTGACCATATAATTGTGAGTTTATTTCTGGGCTCTCTATTCTGTTCCATTGATCCATGTGTCTCTTTTTATGCCAATACCATACTGTTTTGATTACTACAGATTTGTAGAATATCTTGATATCTGAGATTGTGATACCTTCAGTTTTGTTCTTTTTCAAGATTGCTTTTGCCAGTCAGAGTCTGTTGTGATTCCATACAAATTTTAGGATTTTTTTGTTCTAGTTCTGTGAAAAATTGATAAAGGTTGCATTAACTCTGTAGGTTACTTTGAGTAGTATGGGCATTTTAGCAATATTTATTCTTTCAATGCATGAGGATAGAATATCGTCCCATTTGTTTGTGTCATCCTCAACTTCTTTCATCAGCGTTTTATAGTGTTCAGAGTATGTTTTGTCTTTTTTGATACTAAACGGTTAAATAAAAATTATGTCAATATTTCTGAATAAATAATATCTTTACTTTACTACCATTATATAGTTTAAAAAGTGTTTCTGCATGAATTATCCTGTATGATGTCCTTAGTTTCTCCCTGTCTTTTCTTTTTTCAGATTAAGCAGACTGAGAATAATTGAGTTTCCCAAGATTTCTTTTTCATCATTCCACTTTACCTATTCCAAAAAATGCCATGCAATGTGTTTGGAATAGGATAATATAATCTCTGAAAATAAAATAACTTCTATCATTAGTGAATTTGGGAAATAAAAACAAGTTTAGAGATACTAATACTTGCTAATCAAGGTAAGCTTTGAAGAATTTTGCTATGTATAATCTAGTTTGAATAATTCTTTGAATAGATTAGTGAATGTAGGTAAAAATGCTTAGTTACATTCATTTTCATCATTTGGATATGTAAATAATATAACTTGAAATATTCCAATGGTCTGAATAATAATTCTGAAAATTCTTCTAATCCAATTAGTAAATTAAAATTTCTTATTACTTTTTTGTAGTATGGCATGTCTGGCAGTCTGGGTAAACAGAAGTGGAAATCTTCAGGGAATAAAATTGAGAAAACCCAGTAATAAATTGCCATCATGCACATGTAATATTCTGCTATGTTTCTAATAACCTGTAAGCCATAATTTTCTAATGGAATGAAATCAGTCTGTCAGAGGCAAAATCAATACTTTCAAAGTACACACTAATGTTCTGTGAAATTAGAAATTGACCCTTTTTCCCTTTTTTTTCTTTTAAAAAATAAATACAAGTGGGTTTAGATATTTGGCATATATATAACATTGGAAATACAAATCTCTTGAATATCTTTGCTGAAAAATAAACTTCAGCTGTTATGTGTGTTGTTATATGTCTTCTTCCTTACTGATAATAGATTAAAACTATAAATAAAAACTCAATTCTATAAAATACACTTACTAATCAATTAAAACAATTTTTGTTTTAATTTTTTGCCAGCATGTTGCTCAAATTATAACTTGAACAGACATGATATTTTTAAAAACTAAATGCTGTATTTATCAATGAAAAAGTAACACTATTCTCTATCATTATTCTTAAAATTCATGCTGTTACTCACTTGGAGTAAGTATGCATATGAGATCTACTGTCTGATAAGATTTTTTTGTAGAGAAGGAACCAATTGTTGATTATAAATCAAGCTGCTATACTAGCTCTATGAATAGCCATGTAAACATTTATCTTTTAAGATATTTTGTATGGACTCTTATTGAGATTGTTGAGTAAATTCACCCAGGTAGTATTGTGAAGCTCTTACTATGTTCAAGCCATTTGTTGTTCCAGTTGGGGTTGTTTAAAAAAGAAAGGTGGATGTTTCCCATAAAATAGCACAAGAGTTTCTAACTAGTTCTTTGGATCTATCTGTAGATTGACTATTGAATTGGTGCATATTCAAGATATTTGCTACTTTGAGATTTCTATTACTACATTCTCTTCCATGTTTGTAGCCATGGGAGCAGTATAGTATATAATTAAGGGCACTGGATCATGAAGTCCACATGGGTTCAATTCCTAGCTCCACCAACTACTAGTAATGTGACTTTGGGCAAAGTATTAAAAATCTGGGACATAATTTTTTTCATTGGTGAGTTGGATTTAAGTGTTCCCACTGGTTTCATTAGAAAATAAAGTGAGATGTTGTATTACAAGCACTTAGAACTATTCCCAGTGGGTAATAAAGTATAGCTCTCAGAGGTTTTTGCTTACATTTTCTCATCTTTCTCTCCTTCTAGGTGATGTTAGCTTTGGGAAAATGGAAGGAAATACATTCTCCCTCAGATTATGGAGGTGACACCTGAGATCTGCCTTGACTTTTAGGCACACCAGGCTTGGCTGATCTCATAAAACGAGAAGTTAAGGGAAGGATGGAAGAGGTGTATTGCAGAGTGAGGAATGTGCAACCTATAGAAGGAACTCAATCATTACTCACGAACATGGATCAGTGGGGAGGAGTCTTTAAGGAAGTACCATCAATGTGAGCCTGACATTTTCCTACTCTGGTTCTTACCTGGTTCACCTTATGCCTTCTGCCTTCATTTAAGATGCTCTACACTTTCATTTTATTTTTTTATATACACTTTATTATTACTGGTTTGGTTTTGTTTTATTTTTTGCTTACCACTGGAAGTTTACACATTAGCTGGTAATCTGAGGTTTTTTAATTGGGAGACTTAGGTTCCCTTAATCAGGATTCTTCTGTAAATAGACCTAATTGGAATCAGATTTTTATTTATTTATTTCAGAGAAAGAGAGAGAGAGAGAGCACAAGTGGGGTGAAGGGCAGAGGGAGAAGCAAACTCCCCCGGGGGACCCCAGGATCATGACCTGAGCTGAAGGCAGAGGATTGACCGACTGAGCCACCCAGGCGCCCCGGAATCAGATTTTCTTTAGGAAATCACATCTCCTACAATAGTGCTTCTGTGTTCCTTTATGCTATTGGCAATGACCATCAGAGAAGGGTGCTCTGGATAGCAAGCATGAGATGGTTACTTAAGATGAAACCTAAGAAAAAATATGTCACTATAGAATATTTAGATATGTAACCACTTAATAGAAATGCCATATAGTTTAAAAATTAACAGCACCTCAACTAGGCCATAGCAGGAAGGAGATAATACAGACCAGTGAACAAGGTCAACCCCACAGTTCTCACAAAGTTATTTTGTAAAAAAACGTGATAGTTATATCTTACCAGTATTTTCACATCTTTTTCTTCAACAAGAGATAGGGCTTTTTATAGGCAGTCATATAATCTTACTTGAGCTTGGATTTCCAATGTTGAGTACCTGTATGTTGAATGAAGGAATGAATGAATGAACAGATTT
Source organism: Mellivora capensis (assembly GCA_004024625.1). Classification (NCBI taxonomy): domain Eukaryota; kingdom Metazoa; phylum Chordata; class Mammalia; order Carnivora; family Mustelidae; genus Mellivora; species Mellivora capensis. The sequence continues at coordinate 74,914 of PISX010009281.1, forward strand.
AGGTCCATTTGTCACTGCATGGCTGTGATGAAAGGTCTGTGATGTGGTAAGTCACAAGTGAGTCGAGTCTTACCTAGTGACCTACACTGTTCATTTGGAGACCCCTGGTACTAATAATTTCCATGAAACAACATTAGATCTATATTGAAGAATAATGCCAAGATTTAATGTATGGCCATCCAAGTGACTTCTCCCTAGGCAAGAATCAAGGCTTTTCCTGAAATGCTATTTTAAAGTGAATTTTAATTCTGATTAAAGTGAAACATGTGCAGAGTTTTAAAACTAAATAACTCTAAATACCCGTGGCAAAGTAAATTATTTTCAATAATAATTTATGGTCACCAACCCTGACAGATGCTCTCTTTACTGGGATGCACACTATGGGTGGTTTTTAATCCTAAGCTCAGTGATCAGATTTGGCCAGGTAACTTGCTTTGGCCTTTAATAAGATGTGAATGGAAGTTATATGTGCCATCTGAGCAGAGGCTTTAAGAGCCATAATGTGGTTCTGCCATCATTCTTTTCCTTTTGCTACAAAGTTGGCATGTCCCAACTGGGGTCTTTTATTTCAACCTTGACCTTGTAATGAAGACAAAGAGAGGAGACACCTGTGGTGAACTTGAGTGGGAAATAAACCCATTCATCTTCTTGTCAACCACTTAGATTTCAGGGTCATTTCTTATCATAGAATAATTTAGCTAAGCTGTTTGAAACAATGGCTTATAATTAAAGGACCACATAATTTATTGTCAAACCTGGATATTTTTGAGAGTTAAAGGAGTTTTTATGATCAATTTGTATAAACTGGTACTGTCCAACCAGAGGTTGTAAGGTCATCTTACTTGTAATGGAAGAGAGAGTGTTGCATACAATCATACTGGACCTTTCTTTGATGCTCTTACTCTCCTTTGTTTGAGCCACATTGTTGGAGCCTGTAATGCATGAATTTCTCTTTGTTGACTGACTCTCTTGTGTGCTGAAGCATATCCTTCAAAAGAGTGCATAAGACGTTCACTTAAAAAGCCCTTTTGTGTCAAAACTGTCTCTATCTTCACACTTGATTGATATTTTGGCTCGGAACAAAATTTTAAGTAGAAAAATATTTTCCCTTAGATTTTGAAGCATGATGCTACTGTGTTTTAGCATTTTGTGTTGCTCTTGTGAGATGGTGCATTCTGATTTTCCTTCTTTTGTATTGACAGGCTTTCTCTCTCTGGAAGCTTTTAGGATCTTCTCATTATCTCTGACATTATGAAATTCTGAAATGAAGCGTATTCTTTCATTGATTTGGTCACTTGGTTGACTCTTTCAAACTGGAGACTCTTATTTTTGAGTTCTGGGAAAATGTCTTGTATTACTTCTTTGAATTATTCCTCCCTGTTCTCTCATTTTAGTACTCCTGTCATTCATTGGCCCCCTAGGTCAGTTCTAGGGGGATTTTTTTTTTCTTTTTACCATTCTTTTTGTATTTTCTGACTCTTTAGAATTTTTTTTTAATTTTAATTTTAATTTTATTTTTATTTTTTTTAATTTCTTTTCAGCGTAACAGAATTCATAGTTTTACACCACACCCAGTGCTCCATGCAATGCGTGCCCTCCACAATACCCACCACCAGGCTCCCCCAACCTCCCACCCCCTGCCCCTTCAAGACCCTCAGGTTATTTTTCAGAGTCCATAGTCTCTCATGGTTCATCTCCCCCCCAATTTCCCTCAACTCCCTTCTCCTCTCCATCTCCCCATGTCCTCCGTGTTATTTGTTATG
>PISX010009282.1:0-76665 GCA_004024625.1 Mellivora capensis
ATACTTCTTAATCTCTAAAAGTTTATGCTTAGTACTCAGTACTCAGAGCTCAGAACTTAGTATTCATTCATACAGACATTGCCCATTAGGGAAACTAGAATATTAATTTCAAGATTTTTGAAGTTTAGTTATAACTGATATTCTTTTCATTATTTCTATGACTAAAGAAAACTGTTAGTATATGGTTAGATACTAATATACTTCCAGTCCATTGTTCTAAATGTTTTGCATACATAGATTTGTAATGATATCCTCTCAATACTCTGTGTGATTGTTCTCATTTGCAGGTGGGAAACCCAAGAACCAGAGTTTAAGTAACTTACCCCAAAGCATGCAACAGGGGTAGCTAGAATTTGAACCCAGATAGCTGGGATTCATAGTCACTGCTCCCTTTCCTAACGTCTGTGCAATTCTGCCTCTCAAAAGTTGGCCATTATGCCTAGTGAGAAATGGAGGGAGAAATTGCAGGCCCCTACACTTCTGTCCTTTTGTATACTCTGAATGTAATGTAGTTCACTCGTGTTCTCAGGAAAAAAGAACACATGGAAAAAGCATTTGACTAAGAATAAAAGTACCATGGTTTACTCCTGGTGTTTCTTTTCTTTTCTTTTTCTCTTTTTCTTACTCCTGGTGTTTCTACTGAGTTATCTTCTGATGTGTAAAGTCAGAGAATAAGTTGTTAATGTATGAAGTGAGGGGTTTGAACTGGAGCTGCCATGTTCAGTCTCTGCTCCTATCCACCCTGGGATTCTGTAGAGGTGTAGCAGGGTTGGCTTGTGGGGTAAGAGAATGCCAGGGATGCACAGTTCCTTCTTGGTGCTGGCAAGTGTTCCCACATTAGTGTTCTGCCATATTTTATCTTACTGAGTTGGTTCAAAATCTGTCTTACAGAAGGTAGCCTTCAATTTTGAAGCCACTTCCTCCCTTGCAATCCCTTCCAGCAGTCTGACCTTACTTTCCTTTGTTTGTTATTAATCTAATAATCTGTCACCTTCTAGAAAGAGCTAAGGATAGCTTCAAAATAACATGAATTTCCAGGGACTTTTGGAGAGAGACAACGTTCTTGCTTTCTTATTCAAACTCTTTGCTGCTAATGAAAATTTAAGCCAAATGGGATGGGAAATTATTTCCATAGCAGCTCAGACATGCCTTCCAAATTACAACACATAAATGGTCACTATTCAAACTGTGCATGTTCCAAATGTGTATGCACACACACACACGATGCCAGTAATAATCTTTAGCTGAGTATTTGCTACTTATTTATTCATATTTGCATATGCACATACACACAATTTTTCTTCCCTGCCAGTCTTCGTGATCCCACTTCCCTCTTTCCTTGATATTCAGCAGGTGGACCCACCCTAACTAGGTTACTTTGGTAACACATTACTTTGGTAACCATTAGGCTCTAACACAGAAGTCAGTTACACAACATATATTTATTAGCACTTAGTACTCTAGAGGCCATGGGTGTTTGCAAAGAAGCACGAGACACATATGTCCTCTAAGATCTTAGCATACATGAAACATTGGCAGATACATAATTGTTCAATTGTCAGACACAGGCTATTAAGTGTAATGGGAGTTTCAAAGAAGAGGAAGAGAAATGAGAGCTAGTAAAGTCAAATAAGGCTTTGGGGGAGGTAAAACTTACACTAGATTGAAGGAAGATGAAGGGGAAGTTCCTATTCAGGATCTGTCTATCACAGTAAGTTTAATGATGTAATGTGCTGCACAAGGGGTATAGTTTGAGGGGCAATCAGAAAGCTCTTCTTTTGTACCACATAGGAAAAATACCTGACTTTTAGATGTAATATCACATTTGCCTCAATATATAAATGTTTGGGGGGATTCTAATACATTAAGACAGGTTACTTTTTATTTATACCTTAGCTAAATACAGTTAACAGAATTTCCTTCCACTGAAAATTGTATGGAGTACGAAGGACTTGGTGTCACATATTTCAGTGTCTAATGTGTAAAGGCCCACTGGCAGATTAATTCTCAGGTCCCAAGCTTCAGCAGCAGGAAACATTTTGTTCCCTTAGATAAACTGTTTTCATCTCCTTATGAGAAGAGGGAACCAGAGATATCCTGAGTTTAGTAGCGGTAGAAACTTTGGCCTGCTTTTCTCCCTTGTAACTTTCTCTTAAGCCTCAACCTTCTATGTCTGTGTAACCCAAGCATCAGGCTCCTCTTACTCAAGTCCAGATTCATCATCTTATTGTATAAACCAGTACAGGGAGAACTCATCTCATCATTCTGAGTCATTCAGGTGTTAGTTGCTTCTCAGCATCATTTCCTTATCAGGATCAATTTTGAGACAACACTCTTGTAGCAAAGATGGCTGTACCTTTGTTTGTTTCCTCTTCTTCCTCGGTAGTAGAATCTTGGTTTCTAAAAAGATAGATATCTGCCTATTATAAAAAGATCACCTTCCCAGAGTTCTTTACTGTGGGCATATCCATGTGATGTGAGCAGAGGTAGTGCATACACCTTACAGTAAGTATTCCTGAAGGAAGTGGGCATGCCCTTGTTTGTTGCATCTCCTTCCTATTAGGATATAAATGTATTATCAGTGTTTCTAGTAGCCACTGTGGACAAGGAGAGCAGTAAGAAAATAGAACCTATCTGAAGAGCTCAATGTAGAAAATAACGGGAGAAATGAAGTGTGTTTACACAGTGCTTGCCACATAAAAATTATTCAGTAAAAATTTTTGATTTCAGTTTAGATTGAATTCTTACTTTTTTGGGAAGACCATGTGTTTGTGTATGTGGGTGTTCCAACCCTTACCTATCTGATGTCAGAAGAATATAACATCAGGGCTACAGCTTATACTCAGAAGGAACCAGACTTGGAAAGACTATATCCACCGACCCACGAGAATGTCCAGTCTAGGCTGTCATGGTAGAGGTTCCAGGACATTGTACTAGATTGCCTGGCTCAGATTTGGAGAAATGTGTTGCAGAGGAATAGGAAGTGGATCTTGAGAGAGACCAGCATCTGAAACTGGGAGAGATACGTTAAGCTTCAAGTAATAAAGATCTGAGATAACACAGAGCTTAAAAAAGATAATCACTTATATTCTTTTTCATTGGAAAAGTTTGTGTAGCCACTTTCAAAGATCTGATGAGATATTTTGGGTAAGCATCTATGGTTCTCCATGGTCTCTGGGGAAGTGGCAGGGTGAGTGTCATTCTTGCGATTAAGTATGTTTACTTGGCTCTAGTTGTAAATTAATTTAAAATATAAAATTTAAATTAATTAAAATTTAAAATAGCTAAAAATATTTCTCTGTTTATAAACATACTTCTATAAGTGTCCTTAAATCATTGGGGGCCTAAGTGTGTGTTGGGGGGGCACATAACAATAAGAAGAGAATTAGAACTGAGAAGCTGCAAGATTTAACAGGGGAGAAGGTGAAAGAAGCCTTTCTGGAAGCTGGAGTGAGAATACGTGACCTGGGAGATGGGGTTCAGCACCCTGAGGACAGCCGGAAGACAATGACCTGGGTATCAGGAGACAAGACACTGAGGGGACCAGGGCCCGTGGGTTAGCTAGGCTCTGCCATCTCACTTTCACTTCTCCTGATTGTCTGGCAGTTTTTTTTTGTTTTTTTTTTTTTAATGAGCATTACTGTAGTAGAATGTCTGTGACTGATTTTTAACATTTACTGAGTGCCAGCATGGTACAGATGTGCAGATATGTTCCAAAGGAAAGAAAAGGTTTTTTAAATCTCCTATTGTGAAGGTCAGTTCATTTGTGTAGACTTGGGAAACTATAGTATTGCACCCTTTAACAAGCTTTCTCTCCAAAATCAATGTGCAATTTGGGAGTTCTAGTGGGCATTTAAGGACTGAGAAAAATAATAAAACAGGAAGAGAAAGAAAGCATAAGCACGAAGCAGGTTCATCAGCTAATAGAGATCATTGTGTTTACTTAGTCCCTTATGAAGAATAAGACAGGCCAACCCTATTCTTCTATGCAGAATCAAGTCCTGAGAATCGAATGTGTGTTTCTCAGTTTGTTCTCTGTAATACAAAATGGGAACTAAGGATAGTCTGAAAGTGAAAAAAAATTATGGGTGGAGATAGAGGAGGAATCTGCAATTCCCAAATGATGTGGCTCAGTGAGGGTGGCCTAGTTCAATTCCATGTGGTTCATACATATTCAAGGATTTTTTTTTTTTTAAATATCCATTGACCTCCCTTGTAGAAGGAATGGGTATCAGAAACCAATTTAAGCTATATTAAGAAGAAAAAAAAAGGGAGGGTTATTATAAGAGAGCAGGGATAATGCATGAAAATTAAAGGCAGGAATGAAGCTGGGCTTTGGAAAAGCCAGGAGGGGGGAAAAGAAGAGCCATTAGGTCAGTTCATAGCTCTGGGTCTTGATTGCTTCTCTCTTTATCTAGTCTTTCCTTGTCTATCACAGGGCAGAATAGACTCACATGCTTCTGTGTTCTAGTTTCACGTACTGTCAGTGGCTTCCTTGTTGGCCAAGTTGGGAATCTCGGGAGAGAAGCTGAGCAGTTTGAATCAATGTCTACCTTTGGCCCAGATAGCTGTGGGCAAGGGTGTGGGACTTCAGGGTCATGGAGTAGAAGAAAGCTGCCAAGGGCCCACTTCATTGTATTCATGGGGGTTATTTTCAGAGAAGGTGATTTGGCCCATGGCCTAGGCAGGCGCTTCGGAAGGTAAAGTGCTGCCTTTATTTAGTGCTTAGCCCCAAAGAAACTGCTTAACACCTTCTGTGTTGTTCTGGAACAAAATGGTAAATAAAAAGAGAAGGATTTTTGACTTACCTTCTTGTGTTAATTTCGCGTCTTGCAAATTCTGCCATTCTCAGTCAGTGTGAAGGAGCGGAGTGAGCTTCTATTAATTTGGCATATTCACTTTGGAGGGTGAATTCTGAGCTGCCTGGTCGCCCCGTGTTGTGAGGATTTCACCTTAGGTAAATTCAGAGCAAATAGATGACTGAAGGCAGGCAGTTTATTTCACAGATCTTTTTAAGCAGTAGGGCCCATGATTCATGTGTTTATAATCCATATAAGCAGGTTTAGAATCTCCCATAGCAATTTCCCTGTCATCAAACAACTTAGCAGACTATGCTGAAAGAAAAAAGAAAACTGGCAGACAACATCTAGTCACCTTGTGGGTGTATTTACAGAAAGAATGCAATAATCAGCCTGTATTTGCAGAATATACATCTTGCAAAATAATCCCTCAGCAGTCTTTGGATTGCCTCTTGTTTGGTGCCTTCAGAGTCAATCTATTGAGATTAGTAAAAATGAGGAAAGCAACTATAGAGCCAGTATTTATTTGCATACCTGATCATGTCAACTAAGTCTTCTGGAATCTGGAAGAATGGCATTCAGTGTAACATGCACAGAGACAGCATCTTCAGGCAAGCATGGAGCAAATCTTGAAGGAGACCTTGCTTAATTTTCAGAGGGAGAAAAAAAATCATCTTTTATTTTTGTTACTCACAGATCATTCCTGGGTGTGAGACTTCCAAATACTGAAACTGAAACAGTTTCCATTAACCATGATTTTTTTTTTTTTAAACAGGGAGTGGTCCAAGTTAATTGCACATGAAATGACCTAGATACCAGAAAGATAACACTTTAAATTTGGGCCACTTATTTTGCATCAAGAAACATTAAGTACGACATAGCTAATCTCTCTAAATAAATGAAAAGGTATCAGATCCTCCTCCCAGATAATCAACTCGGTAATTTCTAAAAAAAAAATATGAATCTTCTGAAAATAATGAATTAGGTGGTATGAGTTTGTTTTAGAATAATGCAAGAAGTTATTAGCGGGTTCACATAAAATAAACCTTCATTCTACCATCCATTGCAGCAGAGAGAAGCCATGTGACTTTTAGAACTTCTTATTTATTTATTTTTGAACTGTGTATTATGCTTAAATATTTTTAAAGCACTTTATTGAGGTATAATTGAAGTACAAAAAGCTGTGGATCTTTAATGTGTATGACTTGGGGAGTTTGGAGGACTTGATTTGGTTTTTTTTAAACTGAAAGGAAGAGAGTGTAGTTATTTTTGAAATAAATTGTTATTTGGATTTTTTTGTTTCGTATTCAGTTAGTTTCTGACAAAAATACATATGATAAAAAATAAAAAAAATGCATATGAAATGTTAAAAGTTTCATGGAAAACAGGATTTTACTAGATCTCAGCCCAATGAGATTACAATCAAAATTCACTAGACTGACAAAACGCAAGGCAAAGAAAGGATACAAATTCAGTCAAGGGTAACGTTAGTAACAGTATGGTGATGTGAGGAATGATTCTAAAATTGCTTAGGTTGTGTGTGTGTGTGTTGTGGTGGTTGTAGGGGTGTGTGTGTGTTTTCCTGAACCTAAATAGTAAATAAGAATAGAAAATTTTTTCATATGTCTTTGACTTAAAATAATATCTTTACAATCCTAATATTCTGAATTAGAGCAACAAAATAGCATGCTTTTATTTATTTGATACATTCTCTTTGGAGAGTAAATTTATGGTGTGACATTTATTGTCATATTTTAGTAAGTTTTTTTTTTTTTTGTACAAGGTATTCTGAAACCTCTACGTCTGAAACAAGGAGAGAGCTGTTAAATTAAAAAATGGCCTGATTTTATATATGTTCAGAATCTATTTGACTTTGAAATTTCTCTGACATAATATTTTCTACTCTGTTTCTCCCTCTCTTTTACAAAGTGCCCTCCTGTTCCTTCAACACATGATTATAAGGAAACCTATAAAGCTCACATGAACAACTGTCTGGCTTAAAATGCAATTGAGAATTCCTGTTTTTTCTCCACTTCATGCACATTATGCATATCCTGTCATCAGGGAATGATTTCATCATATTGGTTGTCTCAGAAACTTACAATACTCTTACACCCAAATATTTTGTTAGCTCAGCATGCTCCCTGGAATGAGAATGGTTGTATTCTAATTCCAGATATTGATTGACCATGTGTTACTTTGGGAACAACAGCCGGCTTATTTCTTTAGCAGAATAATGAGAAAATTACTGACCTCTCAAGAGCGGTTTGGCAAATAGGGAATTACAAAATGCTTTGCATTAGAAGTGCTAAATATTCTTCTAAGTGCTTTCATTTTTCTTGGCATAGCAATCTTCATTTGTGGATTGTTTTATGGGAAGACTTTAACCAGGAAGCACATGTGACTGTTTTTTGGCCATTACAAACATCTGTACATTTGAGAGGAGCTGACCAAAAAGAGCATTCTAGAACTACAAAAATGCCCTGATAGAATCTGACCATGTGTTTATTAATGAGGACACTAAGAGCTCCCATGCCATATTTTCCAGATGGATTCACTGTAATACCTGCAACTTAGCCAATCTGAGTCCTTGCCTACTCACTTTTTAGGCAGTCTTCTAATGGGGTCATTACTGGGAAAGGTAGAAAACAGTATAATTGAGATCATATGGGACTCATCGCACAGTGAAGGGAATTGCTTAGTGCTGGAGGTGTGGCATCCAACACAACCAGGGCTGTTCCAGTATTGGCAAACACTTTAAAAATAAAATAAATGGGGAACCAACCAACATTTCATTTGTCATTGTCTCAACAGCCCAAGGCAGAGCTCTGTTTTGCCAGCCACATTTTTAAATGGGAGCCTGCGTTCCTGTTACATTTGTTTTCTTGACAGCTCAGGGCGTTGTGAGGCCAGCTGCAGCTCACTTGCCCTCAGCTCATTGCTTCTCTCTGGTGCATCTCCACAGTCATTTGCTCGTAGCTTAAGGTTTCTAAGCACACTGGGCTTTGTGTTGGTGTGGTATTTAGTTGCACTAGAATCTAAGACCTGCAGGGGTCCCCAGGTATAACTGAACAAAAGTCATTCTAAAGAGATAGCTGCCTACCCTCTTTTAAAACACACATACACATGCGCACACAAAAGAGAACTAAAGAATTGTCATATGCCTCAAAGTCTAGTGAAGGGTAGAGCTCTTGGTATACTTAGCACCCCCTTCCTCAGGTCACACTGTGTGTAACTAAGTTCTGGCCTCCAGTTCTAAGACTAGGTATATGATCATGGACAAGTCATCATCTCTGCGAGGCAGAATCCTATGAATAAAACAAAAACTATAGTCTCTCCTCTGATCCGCACTGAGCTCAGATATTTCTGAGATTTGATTAGAACTGGATACAGAGTACATGTCTGTGTGGAATGTGGAATTGACTGTAGTTGATAACTGAAGTTGGGTGATAGGTACATGGAGGTTGATTATGATTCTACACTTGTGTATTTGAAGTATTCTGTAATAAAGGTTTTAAAATATAATAAGTGAAAATAAAAACTGGCTGTCTACTCAGAAGAGTTATAGGTGAGACTCATAGAAGAGAATATGTAAAAGTGTTTTGTGAGTAGTAAAAGACAAGAACAAATATATCTCAAAAAAGTGTATCTGCAGGGTACCCACATCAGACTTACCTTGTGTATTAATTAAAAATAAACAGTTGCAGAGTTTCACAGACCTATGGAATCAGACATGATGGCAGCGTATCTCAGAAGAATCTCTATTTTTAAGTAGCCCCCTATACCTCCCATCTCAGAGGATATTTCTACATCATTCAATTTGAAAACGATGTACTCCTTAAGTCCTTGCTACGTTATTTAGGTCTTTGAGTGATAGGGAAATTGCTTCTAATGAGATTGAAGACCTGTTTCCTACAAAGCCCAGGAGCCTCTATGCTAACCCCTCCTTGGCTCACAATCTGTTATTTGATTCCTGATTCCTGACTGTTGATTAAGCCTCAGGTTCATGCTATCTTCTGTCCCTATCTTGGCCCTGTTTGGTTATCAAACCTTATGCAGCATTTATTCGTAATATGCTGGGCCTTCTTGCTTATATATCATAATCTTTGGCCTCAAACTTGCCATCATATGATTCTTTGTAGATTTTAATCTACCAAACTACACCTTTTACCCAAATACTGCTCAGGCACCAGTTGGGTTAATTCACTCAGTTCTCAACTATTTGTTGAGTACCTTTTATGTGATAGCACTCCTCTAGGTGCTAGCAAATATTATAGTTAAAATTCCTTCCCTCATAGAATTTGCACTGAAGACTTGAAGATTTTGTCTTTGAACAAATAGATAAATGATACAACTTCAGATAGTGATAAGTGACATGAAAAAAATAACCTGGGGGAAGAGTGTTTTAGAGTTAATGGTTGTCAGGGAATCTGAGAATGATATAAAGAGATACCTAAGATGAACAGAAGGTGGTAGAAAGAATTGGTGGAAGAGATGAAGCAATAATTGCAAAGTCCCTGAGGTAGGAAATGAATTTAGGTTCAGTTAATAGCAAGGAAGCTACCATGGGTACATTGTAATGGTCAAGGATGAAAGTAGAAAAAGGTAACGCTGGAGGGAGAGGGCTGGTGGCCCTTACAGATCCTGTAAGGATTTGGAGGACATGGTACAGAGTTTTTATTTTAAAACTGGTAATGCTACTGATCATGTTTCTATCAGTATGATGAGGGGTTGCCATGTCATCTGATAACCTTGCAGAAGGTGGGGTTCATTCCAGTTTCCTATATTGCTCAAAGGAAGAGCATTCAAAATATGTAAATTAATTGTTTTCCATAATTTATACTCAGGAAAAAAATAGAGAAAAACCTTCTCTTTCATGTTCTCCATCATTGACTAATGCCTACTTTTCCCTGAATGTAATCCTTATAACTACAGGAAAACTATCTAGAGAAAAGTTCCCTTCACCCCCGGCTGTGCAAGCATGTAGTTACCAGATTTGGCCGCTAGATGGGGGCTGCATATCAGTACCTCGAAACCATGAGTTTTTTATTTGACAAAGGACTCAAAGAAGAAATACATTAAAGACAAACAAAATATATGTATATTTAAAATTTCTTTGGTTGAAATGATTGGCACAACAAAGAAAAAAGGAAACAGCCTCCTGAAGCCTACTTTTTGTTCAGTTACCTTTCTCCTTGGGAGGATTTTTGGCTTCTTTGAGAATGGTCTTGTGACATGGAATACACATAAACTCATGACCCTATTGGCCATGGCTATGACCAGGGAGTAGATTCCTCCTTATGTACCTTATTGCTCATTTGGGGGTCCCTGAAAATTTTTTTCTTGCACTCATATTTTCTATAGATGATTTCATTCACTCCTGTGGCTTCAACCATGAAATATTTATGCAAATGATGCTACAGTGAATATTTCTAGCTGGTATTCTCTTGACCCCCAGACCTGTAATTCCAACTGCTCTTAAGGGTCAGGTGGCTGGTCTCAGGTACTTCAGATACAGTGAACTTTCAACTAAACTCATATTCTTCTTCTTTACTACTGCCCTCCCTTGAAATACTTTTCTTCCTATCTCAGTTAATGGTATTGCAATTTAATCAGTTATCTTGCAGAGAAATCCCTGAGTTATTGATTTCCACCTACTGTTCACTCCCTGTGTTCACTTTTTCTTGAGGAACTGTTGATTTTACCTCTGAAATGTCTTGCAAGTATATTTATTTGTTTTTATTTTCTAACCTTCATTGTTCCCATTTGTGTAATAAATCCTTAACCATTCATGTAATAATCCTAATAAGAATCTATTCTCTATTTCGCAGTCCATTGTCCATAGTCTTCAGAAGAATCTTACCAGAACTCAGGTTTAAACCAGTCACTTTTTTGCTTTAAATTCTTCTGCACAGTGAATACAGTCCAAACCCTATATTCTGCTGTTCAGACTTTCAAGTAATGGCTCTACTCACCTTCCCTCAGCCTCTTTCTGGCCTCTCCCTCCATAGTCATGTTGAGATCTTGGAGGTCCTGGTTGGGCCGTTGACTCTCATGACTGTGTCTCATGACATGCTTTTTGTCCTGGAACTCCTTCTTCTCCCCTCTTGGTCTTCAACTTTCCATTTTCTCTGCAAAGGTATAGTGCTGCTTATCCCTTCCTTCCATAAAATTCTCCTCAGTGCTCCCATGGATCCTTGTATACACATTCACCAGAATGTTTGTCTAATGGTAGTATACTTACTCATTTATATGTCTGCACCCTGACACTGAACTGAGATTTGCTTTCCAGCAGAAAGTGTCATTTGTCATCTTTGTGTCTCCAGCAACTTGGGTAAGTCTTGGAATGTCTTACGTGATCAATAACTCATGTTTTAATGAATAAAAGAAAAAAATCTGATTCTCTCTGCATCTTTCCTAGTAGGCAGAAAAGGCCTTCCCCTGTTCATTTTTCTCTTCCACTTGTACTATGAATATTTTCGTGAGAGAAAAATGAAAAAGAATGTTCAGAGACACTATCTTCCAGATGCAGAAAGCAGACCATCTCAGAAAGGAAGCTTTAGGAACTGGAGAAGAGATGGGAGCAGGGACTATAGTTGGAGTCACCAAAGCCAAGCTGGGGAGGGCCCCAAGTGCCACGCTCTTAGTTACCCTCCGTTACTGCACACACATGATGGTGGCACTGAGGGAGGATGAGCCTTTTGATTGATCTGCTAGGGGACTACCTGACACCAGGAAACCTGACTGTATTGTTCACCTCTCTCTTCTTAGTGATTGGCACTTTGCCTGGCATAGAACAGCTACTTAGTAAATGACTGAATTCTGTTTATTTTCTTATTTCTTTATTTTCATTGGTAGGCTGCAGTCTTGAGTTAATACTATATCTAGAAGTGTTCATAACTTTTGGGATAAAAGGTGCAAATATACATGACTCTATTGATGTGTCTGTGATGACTGGGAGGAACCCATAAGTAGATTTTGCTTCATTAGATAATTTCAGTGTCTTTGGATAGAAATCTGTGCATTACATGCAAGCTTTCAGTTGAAATGTATTGCTCAGTCTGGATGCTTACTGTGTTTCTTTATTGGCTCAAATGAAAAGAACAGGAAAGTAAAAAGTTAAAAAGTCCTGTCTTTATGGCAGAAAAAAAATATTTCTGCCTCTAGTCATACAGGTACATTCCTTTGATAAGAGGTAATGGAAGCACATGGATTTAATTTATATTTATATTTTATTAAAACAAATTTTGAACTCTTTGGTGGTAGTAGACATTCTTTAGAGGACTCTAATATTTCTTCAAACATGTGACACATCTATACTACCCAGAGATTCCTGTTGTGATGATATTCCTTTTGGACAGGAAGTTACCTGAATCATCATATGTCCGTCCCCCACCTCAATCCCTGGCACTTCTGGAAAGAGCATAGTTATACTGCGCTCTTCCAGCAACTCCCTATCTAGCTGTGCTTTTTTGCAGACCCCATCTCAGAGTGTCAATAAGAAGAGTAACCACTTATGTTTGTATAAGGCTTTGTAGTGTTCACAGTATTATATACTTTTAATCATTTGCTCCTTGTAACAAGAAATGGAGCAGTACTGATGGACCTATACTACAGGTGAGAAAATTTAGGCTTAGAGACGTTTTTAAGCCAAGTACACACCAATAATAATGCCAGCAATGGAATTGGGTTCAGATTTTAGTTTTCAGATTTCTCATCTGTTTTTTAACCACACCATTTGCCCAGTTGTGCTCATATCAGTTTATTAGAAAAGGTGGCTTTTGGGTGAGAACTACTTTTATATAGCACCCCTGGAAATGGCATCCTAATAACGATATCCCTGCTAATAACCTTTTCCTTATTCATGAGATAGAGAAGCTCTTATAATTATTTGCCAGTGCCTGCTCTGTACTCCAGGCCCCAAACAATGAGCACATGGGCACAGGTGTTACTATTCTCGGGCAGAACATTAATAATTAGATATTACTTGGGGAAAAGGGCAATACTTCATCAAAAGACAAAGTGCTAGCTTTGATATCTTTTTGTGCAGTTGCTGGAACACTCCTAGTACCTACTTCTAAACTAAAGATTAGCTGGCGGCTTTGCCCTTTTTCTTGTGAAATATCTGTTCTTAGGGGAAACCAGTATCAACACATATTGAGAATTTTTATGTCTTATTAAAGGTTCAGTGATATTTGTAAGATCCTCTAGCACCTACCACATTATTATCAGGCAAATTCTAAATTTACTCAGAGAGAAATAATATTATGAAAAGAATTCTTCAAAATCATAAGGGATTGCACTATGGGGTGAACATCTTTGCCAGTGAAAAAGTCTTCTATGACTCACATTTTTATTGCTTTGAAGTGGCTCAGAGTGGACCTTGCCTTGGAGCTGGAATTTTAAGAGGAAATCTTTAATGTCACCTTTGCAATATTTCTGGACAAAAATAGGCATGGCTCAGTTATCATCAGAAGACTGAGTAACAGGAGGCATGGTTCTTATGTGGGGCAGACAGAGGGATGCAGGACTTAAGGCTGCCTGATCTTACCACAAACAAACAAACAAACAAACAAAACCCAACCAACCCCCCCCCCCCCAATCTATTGGACTATGTCCATACTGCACATAGTCAGTCCTGGGTGATGCAAAGGATGGGGAGGGGAAGAGACGGATGGCCTGTGAATATCAGCGTGCCCTGGGAAGTTAGAGTGGCTTCCAGAGAGCTGTAGGCAGAGTGAATCAGGGAGGTCTGCCTTGGGTAGGAGGCTCAGCCATGGAACTTGCAATCCAGGGGTTAGTCTCCAGTCCCTGGGAGACAAGTGCAGATCCTAGAGGCTGGAATCTACACAAATATTAAGGTAGGGACTTGATACTAGAACAAGGTTTGAAGCTTAGATCTCATAACTGGGCCAAAAGATGGACCCCAGCTCTTGGGAATGAGGCAGGAGTCCAGCTGTCACCAAGGCAGAAGAAAAGAGGAAAGAATAGATTAGGGTCTAGTTCCCCTTGCATGCTGGGAGACCTTGTCCAGGCCACTTATTCCCAGTGTGTTTCCATCTTTTCTTCTGTTACATGGCAATGATTATAAAGTCCACTTCAGAAGTTGTGAGGAACCCATGAGTAATACATTAGAAAGAGCTTTGTGTATTATAGAATGCCATACAAATAGTTACTGCTTTTAAGTTCCTCACACGAATGGTAAGCATTTATCTTCTAAGTACTGTACTTTTTATGATCAATAATGTTGTTATTTTTATAAATACCATTAGAACATCCTGGTGCCATCTTGCCAGCAAGGATACTTTCTTTTCCTCCCTATGTGTAATTTGGGTTCTCCATACCGCTGTATTTTCCTGTGGTCATCCTGATTTAACACCTCTTTCTGTCTCACTTGTCCCTCCAATGCCCATGTTGTGCATATACTTCCACAGTCACAGGACAGTTTAAAATTTCCAGTGTGGGGGTTGCTGAAGAAAATACCTCACCTAGCTTGGGCCCATTGGATTGCTCCCATAGAGAGCTTAATGAGAGTCATTGCGGAGGCAGTTGTTGTCTCCCCACTTCCATCCCCTTGTGTTCGTGTATATGGGGGGCAGGATTTAGCAGTAGTTCAACAAACAAATGCCTAATGCTTAGAGAATGAAAGGACCCCAGGACAGAGAGAGTTTTAGGTTATTATTATAGCTCAGGCATAATTTGAACTATAAGGCAATACAAGGAAACAACAGAATGCCTTCATTGCAAATGAAAATTTTAATGTAGAGGAAATAACTCTCCAAATAGAGAGGACACACATTAACAGGGAAGCCTTATAGTTTGAGCTGGAGTATCTGCAGAGGAGCCATAATCACTGATCAGGCATGTTCATCTTCTCCTACCAATACCACTTACAAAGGAATATCCAAAGATTATCTTTGGATGGAGAGAGCACACATGAGGGGTGACATCAGTGAAGACATGACCAGACGACCAAGGGCTGCACCCCCACCCCCGGAGGTAAAACAGACCTGGTGGGCCAGCCTCAAGCGGTTTCCTTCGGGAACGACCCAAGGGGATACTCATAAGACATTTAAAGACGTGAGGACAGGGTTGCCTGGGTGACTTAGTTGGTTAAGTGTCTGCCTTCAGCTCAGGTCAAGACCCCAGGGTCCTGGGATCCAGCCCTGCATTGGACTCCAACCCCCCATAGAGCTACCTACTCAGTGGGGAGACTGCTTCTCCCTCTCTCCCTCCGCCTGTGGTCTCTCTCTGGCAAATAAATACATAAAAAAAGACATGAGGACATTGTGGACTCTTTGACTACTTCCAATTTTGATGTTTATCAGTTGTTTTTCCTGTTAAAACTTTTTTTTTTTTTCCTTTTCTGGAATTGTACTTGCAAGGTCTATTGGTTTGTATTGCTTTGACTATCCAAAGAGGTTTTCCTGGGTCTTTGAATGTGGGTTTAGCCAAGAGAAATAGGACAGAATAAAGCAAGAGCTTTATTCAAAAAGCAAAGATTTTCAGTTATTGTTTTTGTTTTTTATTTTTCTCTGGTACCAGGTCTAACATTAGACTTGTATGTATTAATTATAGTTTGGTTTTGCATACCTGCTAAATTAAATAAAATTGTTGATTGCCCAGTAGGTATTCATCGCTGTATTAAGTGTTACCAAGAACTTTTTAAAAAAGCAAAAAGACATATATTTCTCATTCAAAGAGTTGGGAAACAAAGAACAGACAATAATAAGTTACAGGAAATTAAAAAAAAAGAGGGACATATGGAAAATTACATCATGAAAATTTTCATTTTATCTCTTTCCTTCCCTTATTTATGTTTTGTTTGAATTTCCTGTTAAAACACATACAGAAACATACAGAGTCCATTAAGAAGGTTTCAGTAATTACGGGCAAAGTAAGACAATACAATTCTAAGAAGCTAGCTTCAATATTAATAGATCTCTCATAAGGTAGTGAATAATTAATTCTAAAAGTAGTAAGACAGAGTCACAGTGTCAGATGGAATAGAAGAGGGTGAATATTGGGCTAAAATATTTTAGGATCATTTTATAGAGGAGGAAGAATTTAAAGTGGGGCATATATAATGGATAGAATTTGGTTAAGAGAAAAGAGGTGAGGACACCATGAACAAAAGTGTGGAGAAAGAAAAGGCCAATAGAGAGATAAACAGATAAAGGACAGAATGGAGAAGATTAATATTTGGAAGTGAAACTGAAAGAGCATGAGGCATGCTTTTGGAGGGTCTTAGCACTAGGTTAGGAATTGAGATATGGCTCTTCTGAAAAACAAAACAAAGCAAAAAACCAAGGATATGTGAACATAAGCCATATTTTTACTGCCATTTTATTTTTATTGCCCTTTTAAAGAAAAAGTTTTCTTCTGTGTCTGAGTGCAAGTGCATGTTCACAGGTGTAAAGATGCACATGTCGATTAGTGCTATAGTGACAACACCAACTGCCACCACCCATGTTGAAAAATACTAGAATAGTTATTTTCTCGTTTATAAAGTAAGCTAGAGCCATCTTAAAATATGATGGCTGGATGTTGACCAAATGTGTTTTGAGATGGTCTGAGACACATCCCTAATGCCAGCATGTCCTAGTTCGCAATACGATATTATATGGTTCATGTAAAAATCAGAAAGCAAGAATGCTTGCTAAATTAAAAAAAGTGCTTTTGAATGTTAATGCAGTATTGGAGATGAACATACGTCACAGTAGAATTCCAGGTTGTCTCCTAGTTGATTAGTCTTGAAGGCTCTTAAAAGAAAATATTTAGGGACGCCTGGGTGGCTCAGTGGGTTAAAGCCTCTGCCTTCGGCTCAGGTCATGATCTCAGGGTCCTGGGATCGAGCCCCGCATCGGGCTCTCTGCTCAGCGGTGAGCCTGCTTCCTACCTCTCTCTGCCTGCCTCTCTGCCTACTTGTGATCTCTCTCTGTCAAATAAATAAAAAAAATCTTAAAAAAAAAGTAAATATTGAACCTAATTAATACCTGAGGATGAATAAGGGAGGCTTCTATATTGTTATTCCTTCAGTATCATTATTTACATTACATGTATTGTTACCATATATTTTGTATTGCATATCTTTGTATATTTAACTAAAATACTATCTTCTTTTATGGTTATTAAGTTAAATTACCTTGGTCAATGGATATTAGTTAGGGAATTGGTTCTGTGATATTAGAATTCAACACTTGTTTCTGACTTATACCTATTACAACAAAAGAAGTCTAGATTTGTGCCCTTACAATATACATTTATAAAATGTCATTTACAAATAAATCTGTGCCTTGCTATATGACCAGCAAGCTGAGGCAAAAAGACAAGGCAGTTGATGGTACTATCCTTTACTCCAACATAATGTGTCTGGAAATCTGAGTCACAGGAATGTGTAACTCATGTAGATCTCACAGTTTACCATGGCTATGTTCTTAGGTTTAACGATTTTATTTATTTATTTTAGAGAGAGAGAGACTGTGTGCACACGTGAGCAGGGGAAGGCGCAGAGGGAGAGGGAGAGTTTCAAGCAGACTCTGCGCTGTGCAGGTAGCTCCATGTGGGGTTCAGTCTCACAACCCTGAGATCACGAGCCAAATTTAAGAGTCAGAGGCTTAACCAACTGAGCCACGCAGGTGCCCCCTTTGGTTTGAATAAAGAAAAAAAAAGCAGCCCAGAAAGGTGAAGTGACTAGTTTAGGGTAAAAAGCCGGTACATTCAAGACCAGTGTGTTAGTCTGTTTGGTCTTTGATAACAAAATATCACAACTGGGTGGTTTAAAAAGAACAGAAATTCATTTCTCACAGTTCTGGAGGCTGGACATCCAAGATCAGGGTGAAAGCATGATTGGGTAAGAGTCTCTTCTGGTTTGGGGACTTCTTGTACCTTCATATGGTAGAAGGGGGAGGGGATCTCTCTAGGGCTTCTTTTATAAAGACAGTAGGCCCATGCAAGAGGACTCTGCCTTCATGACTTGATAACTTCTCAAAGGCCCCATTTCCTAATATTGTGACATTGGGCATTAGGATTTCTGCATGTGGAATTTAGGGGAAACACCAACATTCAATGTGTAGTAAGTGGGTAATAGAACCCATGTCTTTTGACTATTATTCCTTTGATGTCTTTATGTCTTACTATGCTGGCTTTCTTTCCCATACTGAAAACATTTGAGGGGTGGCTCAGTCAGTTGGGCATCTGACTCTTGATTTCAGCTCAGGTCATGATCTAGGGTCACGGGATTATGCCCCATGTTAGATTCTGCATTCAGTGGGGAGTCTGCTTGACATTCTCACTCTTTCAAATAATAAATAAGCAACTCTCTAAAGAAAAAGAAAAGAAAACACTTGATAATCAATCTCTTCTATAGTATATTAAAGAGCCAGGAATAGAAGTTATAAACATAAATCTTAAGTATGGAAACTTCTTTGGCAGACAGATTTATAAAAAATTGTGAAAACTATTGAATTTTGCACTTTAGGAGCAGATTTTTAGATTGTTATAATTATTGGGTGGCAGTTAATTAACCACAAAGTGACCAAGCTATTGCTATACCGATTTCATTAGTTTATAGTCAGAAAGTGATAGTCCTTTTAGAAAAATATGGTGCTTATTGTTAGCATTTACACATAGAAATCAAAATTATCACATTTGAAACTATGAAGAACTCAAACTCCTTAGATACAGTAAAATGTTTTAAATATTGTTTATAACTTGGCAATAGCAAAAACTTCAGAGTCTCTTATAAAATTATGGAGTATTTTCTTCTTCCATAGGTAACTTCTGCACATATATCAACATTGCATGACTATAAATATTTGGATATAAAGAAAAACCCTGCAAAGCCAGCATCACAATTATGTTTTAAAACCATGTCTCTTTTACTGCTCTTAAATGAATTGTAAATGTTTAATTGCAGCTTACACAAAATGACTCTGTGTTGAAAGCAGCATGTAATCAAGTACTAAAATGCTTCCCCTCTCGTAATGCACAGTGGTGCTTCAAATAACAGATCCTCTGAGAATAGAGTTGTTTTTTTTGGAATCTGGCCACACCAGTGTTGGGTTGGAAGTGGTGATGGGTGAAAAGAAGGGTGCAGAGAATAATTTTAAATATACTTGTGTGTGTGGAGTGGTGCTAATAAAGCTTGAGCAAACATAAGAGGAAGACTATTGTCTCTCCCATTCCAATATTAAGATTCTGTTACCCTGAAATGGAGGAGCTGCCTGTCACTTTGGCCTTTGGCAACTATAGATTCTGGGCTACTGGGGAAAGAAAAATCAGGATAGAAAAGAGTATCCCCAGAGCAAGACAAAGACAAGTGTTATAAGCCAACTTGACTGGAGAAGAGTAGATAATAACAGCTAGTACTCCATTTGAGCACATGTTTTGTGTTAGGTAGAATGAGATGAGGTTGTTTATTATTACCAACAAACTTACGTGGATGTTATTATTTTGCATTTTCTTATAAAGTCAGAAAAATTCATTGAGGCTTAATGAGTTTTTCAAGTCCACAAAACTATGAAATAATTAGACTGGGAATCCATCCTATATACATGTGGTTTGAGAGCTCTTGTTTTTTCTGTGTACTACATGCTGTTGAGATCAGAATATATTATTCAACTGCTATACTATTTTTACTTTTAGTAATTCTCTGAAATGAAAGGTTGTCATTGGAATATAATATTTTGTAATAATTCTTTCTCTTTCATATGGTATCTTATAATAATAACTCACTTGTCTTCCAACCTGGAAGCTTAGTTGGATTCACCATTGGGTCAGCTATAACCTTCACCCAAGATCAAAGACCTTGGTAAGTTAACTATGATCCTTTATGCCTTATGCACTTAGAAAACTAATCTTCTTGTCCTAAGAGTCTTTAAAACTGCTTTTATACTTATAAATGGAAGCCTTGAGAAATTTCTTATCTTCAAATCTGTTGTGCAGAGTGAGGAGCCCTTGGTCATTCCTGCCATGCTGTGTATCCTCAGAGTTTCTATAATCTCATAACCCAGTATCTTAGCATCAATGCTCCTTTCCCTCATCTGATGTACCAAGGTGTTTTCCAATGGGGGCAGATGCACTTCATCTCATGCTATTCGATATCTCTCTGCTGTGCCTCATGGGATTCCTAATTATAGCTCCTCTTCTTACTATATAAAGCTAAGAAAAGTTACTCAGGAATCCCCCATGCAGCTAGCAAGATCACAGATCATTTCTGCATACTGACAGGGACCACACAAGCACAGGAAACCCAGATAGAACCCTGCCAGATAGGGAAAGAACATATGCACATGCAGATCAAAAGGATTTACATAATGATTAAAATAGTCAAATTTTAAGATCTATTAAGAAACAGGATAGAAAGAACTTAATTTTGTCAAAAAAGAACAAGATCTTATCATTTACAATGGATGAATTTGAGATGAAAAAAGGTGAGTGATGTGGAACTACTGAGAAGAGGAGGGTTCTCCCTGCCCTGCCCTGCCCCTTATTTTATATTGTCTTATCACCAGACCATCTTCTGGGGTATCTGAAAGCAGCACAGGCTAATGAAAAGAGCCCTTGCCTTAAAGTCTGAAGTCATGGATTTAAGTCTCAGCGCTACATTGTGCTTAGCTTTTGGAACAAATTCCTTCTCTTCTTTAAGCCTCAATTTTACATAGTTGTAAAATAGAGGCAGCACAACCTGCTTTACCTACTTCACAGGCATTTGTGATGGTAAAGTGGGAAAACATTATGTTAATTTTAAGTTAGTGTTAGCAGGACTGGCTGCATAAATTGTGGAGTCCAATGCAAAATTAAAATTCAGGGCCACTTGTTCAAAAACACTTAAGATAGTGCTAGGAGAACTTAAACCAAAGACAGGTCCTTCTAAGCATGGGTTGTATGCCCATGAAGCCAGTCCTGAGTATTAATGGTAATACAGGATGCCCGTCCTTGCTCCACTCCTTGTCCTATTGCTGCTATAAGAATTGAGAGAGTGTCCTTTCTTCCCATACTAGGAAGACTGCTTTGTCTTTCTGATGTCCTGCTTGGTTGCAGTGCATTTTACCTTAGAAGCAAGTACTGAGGAATGATACAACCGAATAGGAAGTTAGATCTCATTAAACTGTTATCGCTATACTTCTGGTACAGTAGGGGGTTATATAAGCTTGATCCTGGCGGTACTTCTCCAATGATGGCTCCTTATTGTTAAGTCTTTCCATGGGGAGCTGAATTATGAAACTTTAGTCTGCAGCTTTTAGAACACAGCTTACTCTTTGGTTGGGGCCCCCCTGTACTTCTCTCCAGCAGACCAGCTGCCACATTGGGAGAGAATATAGGGTAGTTGACTGAAAAATTCCAGTTCAGCCTTCCCTCCAAAGACATTTGGTCCTTCCACAGGGAAATCATTACTTATCCATTTGAGCCTAGAGCTGCCAAGAGCACTAATAAAGTCTCTGGAAAGTTGTGGTATAGACATACAAAGAAATGGAAAAAAAAACCCACAGTAAGTTGATTCTCTCATGGAATGGCACAAAATTGTTTACTTTATCCTGGGCTTCTGTCTAGTCCACTTTTATTTTTTATTTTTTTCTTTTAAATACAATTCATAAGATTCTTCTAGATCAGGAAGTTTTTTTCTTGTTATTTGGTAGAAAATTCATTATTTATATATTTCATCCCTTTGCATGGACTTACATCCCTTGCATTTCTAGTACTTGTATATTCTCCCAAGTATTTGCTGCGTTCTTTGGTCCTTCTCAGTTACTGTAAAGACCAGCTGTATAACTTGGATGCTTTTTTCTTTTTCCATCAATCATTTTTGCTGTAATCATAATGATTGGTCATCTTGGAACACTTTCCTCTTACCTGCTGTGTGTTGCTGAACTGGTCCAAAGAGAATGAGAAAATTTTGGTTCTTCAGTTATAGACATCTGTGCATATCTCTGAATCTTATTTTGAAGTTGCCCTTGAATTGGTCATTTTTTTCTCCTGCCATGTTTCCTGGTGTGAAGTAGTCTCCTTACTGGATACTAGACAGGGTTAACCAGGAGGTATTGGTCAACAGTGCCCAAATTAAGAAAGTTAAAACAAGAAAACCATGCATTGAATTTTACAATTAAGGGATCAGTCTCCAGTCTCATCCCACTCTCAGTTTGCTCAGTCCAGTGCTCTTGAGGCAATGGTTCTATAGGTATGGGTGTTGTTGAGATGTGCTGCTTGTATCTCTCTTCATGAAGGAATTTATGCTTCAGCTTGAAGACGTGAATCCAATGATAGCACCTTTGGGATCTCTCAAGACATTCAGGCATTCTTCCCAAGAGGCTCTCGACACATCACTGAACATGGAGGGTGGAGGGGTGCTAGGGTCTGGCCATTTGTGTCTATGGAACTCCTCTACTGGGCAGTCTTTTCTCCAGCAAACCCTGTCAAATTGACTTAGGCTTTGTGGACCTGCATCACAGCCTGAGGCTCACCTGCCCAGTCCTGTTTTCCTCCTTCTTTCCTTTTATAGAAAAGGATCTTCTGAGTGATCTGAAGACTTCTCCTGCTCAGTCTGGTTTCTCTCATTTAATATTTCATGAACATTATCACAAAATAATCCAGTTAATTCTGAACAGACAAAGAAGAGCTCCTATGACCCATCGGCATGGATTCACTTAGCCACCTATTTTGGTATAACTCCATTGTTCCAGTTAGTATTTCCTTAAGGCCTCATTGAAGCCACCTCCATCACCTTAAACAGGTATCTGGCTTCTCTCACCACCTCTGGCCTCAAAGCAGTAGGGTCAGGGACATAGAATCCTGTGGCATCCTTAGGATATGCTGAAGGGGGAGGGGACGCTACCAAGTTGTAGAGAATTAATTCCTCATGGTGTGAAAATTGCCGATTTAGGAGGCATGAACCAGGATAAAATGGAGTCAGCAAAGAGATTACTTCCTACTCCTTTTTCTCTGGACCATTTGGAAACACAGTAGTCCTACACATCTCTCTAAAGCCATCCAGGGAGACTGAGCAATCAGTGGACCTGCCTACAGAGCTATGGGCAGTCCAGTAATGTACTCCCTTATATGTTCTTTCCCTCTTTTAGTACCTTTTTCTTTTACCCCTGCTGCACTGGGCTTCTCAGTAAGATGTTAGCAGTCCATTTTTGACTTAGTCTTTCTAGGGAAATTGGACTGAGACAGGCATTATTGAATAGTTGCTATCATTATTGGTATTCTTATACCTACCCGAGACTCTATAAGTCACTACATTATTCAGACCACCTTGCTATGCAGCTCAGCATAACCTCTCTACTTGTTCTAAAGGAACAACATGCTCACCGCATTTTAAAGCCATTCTAGAAGTTCTTACAAAGAACGATTCAAAGATATCTGCTAGTGACTAGTTATATGTTTGTATAACTGATTCTCAATCTGTTTGGACATAACATATTGCACTGTGGTTTGCAATTTATATTAGATTTTTATAGTCATTTAATGACTATATGTATTCCACCCACATATGTGCATTGAGAATGGAGGGTCTTCAGTGTCCTAGGTATATGAATATTTTCTGTGGACATTAAGGAGTCACTGGATATTGCAGAGTCATTAAGTGTATAGTAGAGCTTTAGGGAGATTAATCTGGAGGTGCATGGGATTCTAAAGAGAAGAGTAGATGGCACATGTGAAAGGCTATATGCAGCTGGGCATTGATGTTAAAACAGATCCCTATAGAGATGGGGAGGATTCCAAACAATTCTCTAACTTGGAAGTAAGAGGAGGGAAGCTGGAAGAATTTGGTGAGTGTTGTACCCCAGGGAGTCACTGTAATTGTACAAATCTCCATTTTTCATTCCTTAGTGGTGAGATGAAGACAACTATGTATCGGAACATTTATTAAACATCTGCCATGTGTCCAGGCAAGGAATTTTACATGCATAATAACATGTAGCCCTCTTGGGTTGCCTGGCTGGCTCAGTTGACTAAGCATCTGACTTCAACTCAGGTCATGATCTTGGGGTCCTGGGATCAAGCCCCAAGTCAGGTTCCCTGCTCAGTTGGAAGTCTGCTTCTGCTTCTCCCTCTCTGTGTGTCCCTCCCCTGCTTGTGCTTCTCTGTCTATTTCTCAAATAAATAAATAGAATTTTTTAAAAATAATATTTAGCCCTCTTAACCATGTGTAATGTATGAATTCTCTCTTTCATAAATGAGGAAAGAAAGTCATAGTCAAAGTGTTAAGTGCTCAGTGTTGCATACCTTCTGTGTGGCCAAGCCAGAATTTAAACCGGAGTTTTCTGACTCTAATATCTGTGCTGTCTATACCACACCACACAGCCTGTCATAGACATTGTCTTCATGTTTGAAGACTCAGTAAGTGATAGAGATCCCACAGGACCATACAAGCCCGTCTATAATCAAGATGTCAAAGTTGGCTAAAGGTTTTCTTCTACCTTTTCCTTTTCTCTTAGAGATATGACTAATACCTATTTTTGACATGTCAAAAATAGGTTATTATCCAGATCCTCCATGAAGACTGGCAGCATGTCAATGGCAATGTTTTCATGCTTTAGGACGAAGGCATCAGAACAACCTTTGTCTAAAATGTAAGAAAAAATTAGTGTAGCAACAGTATACAGTTTCCAGATGTAAAGCTCATTCCTTGGCATGTAGTATATCCTATTTCCTTTTTTGGTAACTTTTTCAATAAGTTTAAAATAGAGTTGCCTTAGCTACTTCTTCAGCAGCAGAGCTGTTACTGTGTATGGTACTCATGGTGTCTTTACTTTAGCTGTCATGACTCTATTGAACTTGGGAAATACTCTAAGAATGAGTAAAACTGTTTATAGGCTTGTCAGTGCAGCTGCAGGGGAGTTGAAGTAATTTCCCATAGCGTCATAGTAAATGCTGTTTTTACTAAAGTAAGCAAATAGTTAATGGAATTAAATTGTATTTTTTATTCTGTCAGAGAATTATCATAATTCTATAAAATAACATATTCAGGCTAATACGAGCATGTTATTCCACAGCATACGGGAGCTCTCATACTTTCAAGAGTGAGAAGGAAATACCTCTTGGGGAGGGAGTCAGATTCTCTCAATCTTTGCTGAAGCTCATTATCAGCTTTCCTATCATTCTTGGTTCTAACAGTTTGCTACATTATTATTTAATCACATTGCAGATTCATCTTTTTCTAAGTAAACCATAAAGATAAGTTTCAAAATTGATTAGAGATGATTCTTTACTTTGCATGAATATTCGTTATACAATGACTTTGACGAGTTTATTGAAAAGAGAATTTCTTTGTAAAGCCATCTGTTTGTGATACACACTTGAGGGAATACTGCCCATCCTTGACATATCAATGATGCATGCATTTGAATTGGTAACTGTAGCTCCAGGAGCCACTGGGGCAAACTCCATACTGGCAGGAGGCCTGCTCACTCTTGTTTCTGTTGCTCGATTCCATATTGGATCTTCTTCATCCATACAAACCGTTATCCCCTTACAGAAATCAGTTGGCTCTCCACATTTGCGTGTATGTGTGTGTACATGCATGCACGCACATGTGTGTGGAGTCTGTCTTCCTGCCTCACTAGACTGTAAACTCCATGATGGTGGGGTTTGTGAATGATTCTGTTGATCACAGTATCCCTAGAGCCTAGTCCAGTACCTGGTACATGGAAGACACTCAATAAAAGCTGTTAAGTCCATTAGTTTGTGTACTCATTCGGTCACTTACTTTTTAATTTTTCTCACATGTATTGAGTTCCTTTGATGAGACTGTCACTGGTCTAGGCATTGGAGTTAAATGAGGTATTAAAATATGTGTGTGTATGTTTGAGTGTATAGATTTTCTACAGTTTCAGATCCAGCTACTTCTGAGGAATCTGTAAGATTGATCCCAAAATCCATATTGTATGAACATCTGGTAGTTCAAGTCACTAATGGAGCACTTGTCACTATTATTCTGTGGGTAGGAGAGCCTCTTTTCTGGCATTAGTGTGGACAGTCTTTGGATTACAAAGTTAAATGTATATCTAGCATTTGAATTTAAAATATAAATTTTTTTAAAGTAATGTTTAAAAATGCTCTTAAATGTTTTAAGTCTAATAGTAGCAGTGTAAGCTATCAATAAATGACTCACAAAGAGAGTCCCAGGTATGGTTCTAGATGCAATGGGACATAGAAGTCATGTTAGGGCACACAGGGACTATGAAGGGGATAGGAGGGGGCCTGGGCAGAACACCCACAATTTCCACTATACTGGACCTCTTGGTGTTAGCACAGAAGTGATATGGCAGGGAATGAGGAGAAAATGGACTTATCTCTCTTACTAAGATAGGGCTTCAGACAAGTTTAATTTAGTTAATAAGTGGAACATAGTCTTATTCTGATAGCCCCAGAGAAATATTTGCTAGACTAAACTGTTATAATGCAACTGATTCATAAAATAGAGACTTGGTTTTCTATTTTGTAAAGTGAGGCTCCCCTTTAACGGTTTACATGTTTACACAGTGTTTTAATAACTGGAATAGTAGGAGCTCTCTTCTTCTTTGATAGACCCACCTAGAGTTAGGAATTGATTGCCTTAGACAAGCAGTCTGTAATATGTAAGACTAGACTTTCTCTTCTATACCTCATATACCTCATTCTAATGGTGTTTGCGGAAATTTACCTTTGCTCAGCAGGCATTGAAATAACTGAATACTTTGATTGATGTAGTAAAAAATTCAGGCAGAGAGTTGTTTGGTGAAGGGAGAAAAGCCCTTGCCATGCAGGATATGTATTCTATGAGAACAGGGCCACAATAGTAGAAATGTAAACCTAAAAACACAGTGCGTGAACATTCATTGGAGCAGAAGCCACTAAAGTGACAAATAGTTGTAAACGGATTGTGTGTTTAAACTGGAAAAGAGCATGTAATTTAGTATTTACAAGGTAAAAGTTATTCTTTCCTGCTAAACTAAAGAATATTGTCAAATGTGGAATTTCTTTTAAGTTTTTACCAGTATTATTAATGGTCAACACACCTACCTGCTCTAGTTGCTAGGTACTTTGTGCTTAGACATTGTGTAGGAAAGAAAAGAAGTCTAAGGCTTGGTGTCTGTCCCTGAGAAGCCCTTAGTGGAGGTGAGAACAAGCATTGTGTACAGCATGCACCTGTAAAAATAATAGCCATCAATTATTTGGTGGGTCCTTGCTCTGTGCCAGGCATCGTACCAGGTGTTTTGCTTCTGCGATCTAATCTGATGCTCACTGCAGAACTGCAGAGTAGGAATTATTATTCTCATTTTTGAAATAAGGACACAGGCTCAGAGAAACAAAATAATTTGGTTATGATAAAACAATGTGTTAGTGTTTGATGAAGGATTCAAATCTGAACCCAAGCTGTCTTTTTACTAAACTGAGCAGCTTGTTAAGAATAGTGTCAAGAAGTTTAAAGTCCAGATTGATCTGAGACTAGAGCAAGCATGCAAAGACTGTCAGAAATGCATTTTTAAAAAGCCGTGTTTGAGGCAAAAGATCAATGAAGGAACAGTGTGCTGATTAGGGCCAACATTACAATATTGGTGAGTAATATGGAGAAGCAGAAACTCTCAGTTTTTGTTTTGCTTTTGCCTTCTCTGTCAAATAGAATGATCTTCAAACCATAAGAGGGTAAAACAAACGTTGGTTACGGGGGAATTTAAGTGTATATGGGTGAACATATTATGAGACAGCACCTAACAGCTCTAAATGACCTCAGGCCTCCTACAAGATGAAATATGCCCTTGAAGACTAGGGCAGCCTCAAACAGATCAGTATCCCTGTCATATTCTCATAGCACCCTAGATAGCACTGTATGTCACCATTTGTAGGTCTGTGTCAGCTTATGTGGTCATAGCAGTGACTAAGCTTCTGTCCGCTCTCTTTGTCTGTTGTACTCCCTGCTGTTCCCTGGTGCCTAGCACAGTGCCAGGGACTTCGCCGGGACTTAAGCACACTGTCAACGGTTGAAGGGGTTCACTGAACTTTTGTGGGTGCCCTCTGAGGAATCAGTGGGAACCGAAGAGGCTGATGACAACTCTGATTTTGACAAAGATGTTGATGGCAAATAGGGACACTTTCAATAAGAAGTCATAAGCTGGCAGCATATAGGACAAGTGAAGCTGTCAAGAATCTGTTGCCTGGTACAGAAGAAGTTACTGATTCTGAATGCTTTTGGGGGACATGTACTTTATAGTTTATACAGCTTCCACCTGCCTCTGCCGTGTTCTCTAATTTTATTCCCTGGTTAATTTTTGGAAGCATTTGTGGTGTAGAGTCCAACAGATTGCTGACATTGACCCTATGCAAAGTTATAGAATACATCATTGCAAAGATGAATGGTTTGTAAAAAAAAAATGGAGAAAAAGTGATTTCTGAGACACAGGGCAAATAATTTCCAACTGACTCCTTTCTTTGGCAGTATTTAACAGAAAAGTGCAGTAAATTGGGACAGTGGAAGCTAAAGGATCCTGTCAGGTGTAACATACTCAACATGTCTGTCAGTGATTGATGGTACTGATGAATCTTGTGCAAATGAAATATTCTAGCATCTTTCTAAATAATATACTTGAATGGCCGTTTTTTAACTTATTAATTTTAGTCAGTATTTTCAGACTTTCTATTTCTGTAGTTGAGGATCTAGTATTCTTAGCAGAATCAGAACAACATTCATGATCTAATATATTAAGTGATTGGGGCAATGAGTTTCTTAAAACAGGGTAAAGATAGAAGTTACCTCCCACAGAAAGATGTTAAAAAAACAAAACAAAACAACTCTCCTACATAAAATATGGACATGTTTAAAAATTTCTCTACGTTATCACGATCATTTCCACTCCTACTCAGTTTTTCTCTCTTCAATCTGTTTAAGGTTAGTTTAGAGCATCTTAAGTTCCAAAGCAAAAGGGAGTATATTTCCTCATTTTTTAGCCACATTCATTTTAAAATAGTACACAGAAAATAAGCTGCCAATGAATCCTGATCAGTGTGTTTGGTTCTGCTTCTACCTGAGGCTGGATTTGATGATTTTTGTTGGTATTGTACAAAGACCTTTGACAATGAACTGTCTTTGTGACCTTTAAAAAATCTTGTCTCTGAACTTTTTTGTCCTTGGGAAGCCTGGAGTTAATATTGCCTACTTTAAAGTGTTATTGTGAAGATTATATAAGATTATATATAACATCTACTTTATACAAAATACTTACTATGTACTAGCACTGTGATAAGATTATCAGATAGGGGCACCTGGGTGGCTCAGTGGGTTAAAGCCTCTGCCTTCGGCTCGGGTTGTGATCCCAGGGTCCTGGGATCGAGCCCCACATCGGGCTCTCTGCTCGGCGGGGAGCCTGCTTTCTCCTCTCTCTCTGACTGCTTGTGATCTCTGTCAAATGAATAAATAAAATATTAAAAAAAGATTATCAGATAAATTATTTTATATGTAATCCACAATAAAAGAGATACTAGTTGGATTCTTTGCTTATGTTCCAGGAAAAATCAAATTCCAAATCTAAAATCTTTGTAAAATTTCTCCTGATTTTCAAGGAGCATTCTCTAAGGGCTAACCCCATCCACTGGAACTTTCTTTCTGATATGATCTACACTTAAAGAAATGACCAATTATTCAGTCTCCTTGTCAGAGATTGCTCACACCAATCATTTGTGAGTCAAGAGTGTGGTCCTGTTGGTTTTGTTTTGTCATGGGAAAGTGTTCTCTAATGTGTGGTGCAAAATTTTACCTCTTTGTGGGCTACTGCCCATTACTTCTCTCCCTACTCCCTTCTTTTTATTTTCTTTCTTCTTAGATATCTCTTAGAACTTCAAATTGCTTGTTTTCTGTTATGCAAAACTGAGTATCCTTTTTTAAAGTTTTGGTATCTGATATTCAGACTCTTGAGATCCCACTTTCTACATCATCATTTGCCAAGGTAGCTTACTTTTTTGAAAACAATCCTACATTT
Organism: Mellivora capensis; assembly: GCA_004024625.1. Classification (NCBI taxonomy): domain Eukaryota; kingdom Metazoa; phylum Chordata; class Mammalia; order Carnivora; family Mustelidae; genus Mellivora; species Mellivora capensis. The sequence goes on from PISX010009282.1 coordinate 29,759, forward strand.
ATCAAGGTACTGCATTCACATAGTTAAAAATCAAATGGGACTAATGAGTGTATTTTGCATAAAATATAGCCTCCTGTCCTATTCTTCCTCATTTTCAAGTCCTGCTCTCTTCATATATCAACTTCAGTTCTTTTAGAGATTTATTCTATGATTTTCAATATTTTTATAAATATTTATGCTTGTATTACTATTTCTTAATTTACCAATTGGTGTTTTTAGACTTCCTGTTTTGGTAAATCAGGGTTTCTCACTCTTTACACCCTCTCCACCCCACCCCCCACATATATATGTACGTCTTCCTTCAGTTCTCTCAGTATAGTTGAGCACATATTTAATTAAGTCACCATGCAGTTCCCACATTATTGAATAGTTAAGTATCATTTGCTGTTGAGCCTACTCATATACTATGATTCTTCTTTCCCAAATTTACTCTATTATTTTACTATTTTATTATTCTGTTTATTTTCTCCATTTTTAAAAATTCCACTAAAGCTGTCAAACACTAATATTTGTTCAAATGTTAAAATATAACATTTTAGCTTACTTTCCTGGGTTTCTCAACTTCAACTTCCATCTTCACTTTAGATTAAAAGAAATCTCTATAATATCTTTAATGTTCAGGAGAACTTTTAAAATTTAATTTAATGCATTTTTCAATGCATCATTTTCTAGTTTTAGGGAAAGACAAGTGTCTCTCAACATTTATATGTTGTGTTAACTTTCTTAATCATTGCCTTTTATCTTTGTTTGCTTCTGTTTGGTTGAACTTTGGAGACTTTCCTCAAATGTCTGATAATTTTTGGCATTCTATTTGTATTTAAAATTTTGTCACCAAGGGTGCCTGGGTGGTGTAGTTGGTAGAGCTCAACATCTCAACAGTCTCTGCTTGAGATTCTCTCTCCACATCTCTCTGTCCCTTCCACTTGTGCTCTCTCTAAAAATAAATACATATTTTAAAAAAGAAAAAAAATTGTTACTATAATTCCAATCAGATGTTCTGTTTAGGGTGAGCTAAACAGAGCTTGTTATCTGATGGCCTCCAATATAGAGGCAGTTATTTCACTGAGAGCTACCCAGAGGTTAGTATATGTAAAGTTTAGCTACACTACACAAAAATTCTGTAGTTTTCTTCCCGTTGGGGATGAAGTTATGAGAGACCCACAGTTGAGGATGTGAGCTCATACATAATTTATGGCTTTTTAGTATCATGAATCTTCACCTTTTCCGTGTGCCTATTGTTTCCACATTAGGAACCTTATTGATCCCATTTCTCCAGAGAAAAACATATTCCATCTCTCACATAGCTGAGGTTGGGAATAAGTTGCCTAACTGCACAGAGAAAGAAAGGAAAGTCCTATGTATCCATTTGCTATGAGTGTAGGTCTTTAACTATTTCTTCATGTCCAACCCAACTCATTCCTATCCTTGTAGTGCTGGACTGATTGTAGAGGCTGAACCCCCAGGTGTATAGTTAGGTAAATTGGCTGGCTTCTGTTTTGGTGCCCTGTGACATGACATAGGCTTTAACTTTCTATATGCTGGCATGTCCCTTATCATTCCTCCATCTACTTTTCCTTAAATATTTGCTAAAAATAATTCCTCTCATTATTTCTTTCTCTTTCATTCTCTATGTTATAGGTTAATAACATGCAAATTTTTAACTGTCATTTTGGTATAATTTTTGAAAGGTTAAAATGAATTTTGTGGTGATCCTGTATGTAACCACATAGTCTCATTTTTTTTTAACAATGGCAAAACTTTAATGAGGAATTCTGGTGTCAGCTATTAAAATAACAAAATTATTGACTCATCACTGTGAAAGAGGTATATTGTTTCTTTAACACTTGATTGAGATTCAGTGGGGATAATCAACTGTCCAGAGTCAAATCCACTCAGTAGGTAGCAAAGCACTGAATCAGATCCAGACCTGCCTGATTCTGAAGGCCATGCTGTAGCTATTAAACATCACTCAGTCCATCATATACCTGACACATCACAGGTTCTCAGCGATGGCAGCTACTGGTGCTGTCACTCCACCAGGATAGTATTCGATGTTTGAGACATACGTTCTTTCTAGAATAAGTGGGGTAATCCTTATACACAGTATCTAGAATACTTTATTTTAGGCCTAATAGCACTACGTAAACCCAAGTAACATTTTTATTTATTTTTTTTCAAGTAACATTTTTAAAAACTTACTGTGATAGGTAGAATAATGCCTCCCCTCCCAAAAGATGTCTACATCTTAATCCCCAGAAAGTGTGATTATGTTAGGTTATATGGCAAGGGGAATTGACGTCACAAATGGAATTAAAGTTGCTAGTCAGCTGACCTTGAGATATCTGGGTGGGCCCAATTTAATCCCAAGAGTTCTTACAAATAGAAGAGGGAAACCGGAGAGAAAGAATCAGAAAGATGGCTGCATGAGAAGGACTCAGCCTGACAATGCTGGCTTTGAAAATAGAGGAATGGGGTTATAAGCCAAGGAATCAGTGTAGTCTCTGGAAACTGGAAAAGGCAAGGAAACTGGTTTTCCCTTAATGTCTCCAGAAGAAATGCAACCCAGCCAATAGTTTGATTTTAGCCTTGGGAGACTCTTTCTGACCTCCAGAACTATAAGATAATAATTTTGTTTTGTTTTGTTTTGTTTTAAGCCACTAAGTTTTATAGTAATTCGTACAGCAGTGATAAGAAATGAATACATTTATTAAATAAAATAAAGTGTGTGTTTGTGCATGTATGTGTGTATAGCTTACCAGAAGAAAAAGATGGTTAATTCTCACTTGGGCAGAACTGGGCAAAGGGACATGGTATGATTGAATAGTAACCATAGAGATGGATGGCCTTATGGAGAGGAAGGAGTAATTGGAGCTACAAAGGGCAATTCAGTGGTCATGGCAGAAGCAAATCCATTGTGATCTAGGACACAGACTGGACAGTGTGTCTTCTTGCCCCAAGGTTTTTAAAATGCCCCTCATTTTTCTCGTGTGGAAAGTGTAGACCTTGTCACAGGACATCCAAGTTAGAGAGAGCTGATGCACAGAAGAAGTAAGCAGAAGCAAGCCATCCTAGTAGAATGTGAGTTCGGAGCTGGTGCTCTTCTCTGTATAGTGGGGGGAACAAATCTCCATAGTGTCACCTAGTGAACACTATTTCTAAAGTGGCTTTTTATCTTTTTTGGGGAAGGAAGCCAGTATTCTAAGGAGATTACTACAGTGACAAAGCAGGAATCAATCCTGCTGGGGACCTCTGGGAATTAGTGCAGGATACACCTCACAATGTTTCCCTGAGGAGTGAAGGGACTGTGCTATTTACTTACCGACTTCCCCTTTATCTGTGGTTGAGGACTGCTCCTGAGACATCATCTCTCTGCCATTTCTGAATTCACCTGAGCTTGGGCTGAGCATTCTCTGATAAGTAGATAAAGCCTCTGTAAAGAGCTGCAAAAGAGTGTAGTACAAGGCCCTCAACAGGTATGGGAATGGGCAATACCAAGGATATATGTTCTGCTCTCTTAGCAATCATGACACAGAGACGATATGTATAGCATAAGGATTTATGAGATACCTGAAATTATTATTAGCAAGTTGTAGGAGGAGAAAAATCAGATTGTCCACAATGGAGATTATTTTCTTGGTCACACTGATTAATAGTCAACTAATTTCCTGAAGAAGGGGGGGATTAGGGATTGATATAAAAAACTGTTTATGTTCACATTGCACAGCATGTCCATGTGGGTCATAAAGGAATCTAGATGTAGAGATATGGATATGTGGACTCAAATCTAAATATTGTAGCCAACATGGAGGGCCCAAAGGAGACAAGATACATAGTACCCAGTGTGCATACCAAAAAGGTTATTGTGTTATGCATGTGTCCTACATTTTTACTTTCCTTTTATAAACACACACACACACACACACACACACACACAAAATAGAGCCCCGATAGGCACACTTTCCAAAGTATGAAAATTGCAGATGTACAATATGTGGTTGAGAATGCAGGTCAAGGAATGGGTTGTATCCTACTTCCTTCCCTGAAGGTAGAACAGCTGGGAGTATCATCTCCATCCACTAAGGACTATCATTTAAAGCAATAGCAGTCTCAGACTACACAAATTCACAGCAGGCTTAACTAGCCATAGCAGATGTAATGGCTCAGAAATGAACAATGTAAAAACAAGTCGAAACCATAAACACTCGGTTTTGAAGACTAATATTTGAAGACTAGAATCAATTATATACCAAGAACTGGCAAAACAAGATGAAAAATGGTTTCTTTATGTATGTTTTATTCTCTGTTCTCTTAAGAATGAAGCATTAAAAAGAGAAACAAAAAACAAGAGCTTTGGAACCATATGAGGGTTCAAGTGCTCTTACTTTAATGCTTACTAGCTCTGACCTTGACCGTGTTTTATGAGTCTTAGTTCTTCCATCTGTCAAATAGAGATGTTGCCTTCCTTGGGTAGTTTTTGTGGGAAAATTTGGATTAATATATAAAGCCTCTTTATTGTGGACTTTGAATTGAATGTCCACACTTGCTTCTCCTTATGCAATCCTGGGCTTTCTCAAAGTAGAGGTGCCTTTACTTCATTGTGATTGAGTTCAAGCTTGTTTACTGATGTTCTTTTGGAGTTCTGTGTAGTGCCCTAGCTTTTGTTGGTACCAAAAAGAACAGAACACAGATTCTTCCTTTGAGGAGTTCAAAACATGATGAAGGTATAGAAAACAAGTCATCTTAGTACACTGTGTTACGTGCCCTAGTAGAAGTATATACAAAATATTTTGTAAAGGTTTTATTTATTTATTTGACAGAGATCACAAGTAGGCGGGGGAGGGGAAGGGGGCCCACAGGAAGCAGGCTCCCTGCTGAGGGGCTCGATCCCAGGACCCTGAGACCACAACATGAGCCAAAGGCAGGGGCTTAACCCCCCGAGCCACCCAGGCACCCCAGTACATACAAAATATTAAAGGAGCTCAGATAATGGGATAATTGATTCTGCTAGGGAAATAGAAGGGAGGAGACTAAAGAGAGGAAGTAATATTTGAGCTGTGCCTTGAAGAATAAGTAATATTTGTTATTTAAAAAGGAAAAAAGGGAGAGTACTTCAAAAAGAAGGACTGTCTTAAGAATTATGTTTCAATTACCTTTATATGCGGTGGTCCAAGCAACTGGGCAAACAGTTGTTATGGCCTTTTGTAAGTTTGCCTCCCCCAACTATACCCTGAATCATTTTGTTGAGAAAGCCAATGGTTAATTTTCATAACTGCTATTTGGGTAACTTTATTGATATTTTTGCAATATCATTTTTAACTTATTTGGATTGTATGGAAGGGTATACCAATTCAGAAGCTCAACCTCAAACAAGTTTAACCACCTAGAATGAGCCACAGAACAAAAAATAGTGAAAAAAAACTTATAGAAAGTCTTTGCATAGGGAAAGAACTATTACAGATTTCATAGGCTTAATTATAAATTAATTTTTAATTCCAGAAGCTATGTTAACAAATTACCAATATGTAAGGATTTAGAGTAAGAGACAAACTTGAGATTTTTGGCTAAGTATGGCACACACATTTTAACCCATGCTTCCTCCTAAACCCCAATAAGTGGATAATAATGTGATTTTTTAAAAGTTGTGAATCCATAGTGGTAAGGAAAACAGTAGAGGAGATGACAGTATAGCAGATGGATGAGAGCTAAAATCAGCAGACTGAAGGACGTTGGATCCTAAGTTGATTAAGGGATGAAGCTCAGTAGCAAAGTAAGGTGGACACGTGGAGACTTGAGGCATCTTTAACACAGGGAGAGTGAGCAGAACTGAAAAGCAGGAGGACTGTGATTAGAAAGGCTATTTGAGAAATCACCCTCCCCCACCTCCTCCTTCAGCCTACATGGTCAGGTACCCATTGCTCCCTTCCCCTGAATAAAGGCAGGTGGATTTTCTGGAGAGGTGGAATCAGTGAGAATCTGAGTTTAGGACACAAGGCATGGGGATTTTAGAGGCGGAAGATAGGAATGTGTATGTGGGAGAAAGATCAGAGGACTGCTGAAATTTTTTTTTTTTAAGATTTATTTATTTATTTAGAGAGCGAGAGAGATTAAGCAGATGGGGGGCGGGCAGAGGGAGAGAGAGAATCTCAAGCAGACTCCAGCTGAGTGGGAAGCCCAGACTCAGGGCTTGGATCTCATGACCTTGAGATCATGACCAAGCCGAAATCAAGAGCCTGGTGCTTAACAGACTGAGCCACCCAGAAGCCCCCTGCTGATTTTTCTTTAAAGCCTTGTAGAATTGTTTATTTTAACAACATAAATAACTTTGTGAAGAAACACTTAAAATGGGAAATCTCTTTCTTCACTGTAGGACTTGATGATTAAGAGATTTTCTTAGGCCCCAAATAAAAATCATTTGAATATTATGTACCCAAATATTTTTATTCAGGTATAACTTCAGTAGTCCGGAGAGACAAGGAGGATATGTAGGATAGAAAGATGTATGAAGAAAAATTTTTTCTCCTCACCATTTTATTTACTAGATTTTTCTTCAATAAACTATCAAAATAATGAAAATTTAATTTAGTAGAAAAACCATCCTGGTTCCAGATGTCAGAAGTGCTAGAATAGAACTAGAAATTTAAAAAATTTTAGCTTATCTCTGGCTCATCCTCCTGCAAAGAAGTCAGTGATTTATGCTCAGTTTTCTGTCAGATGTAAATAAGATTTGCATCTTGTTCAGTCAAACACATAACAACATTGATTTAGCACCCCACAGTGAGTTGAACAGTAACTGAAATCCTTCACTGCAAACGATGACATCTAATCTCAGTGTCTCTGACGCCTCATGGAAACCATTTTCTTATTGCCAAAGTGTTCCTTACACCCAAGATGAACTTGACATATTGAGCATATGACTAAAAATAACCTGATATTTTTGTTAGTCCAAAATTTTTACTTCCAAGTGAGTATTGTTCTTTCCATAGTATTCTCCTTGGAAAATTAGATGCTAAATAGTACTTCTTCTGTTGTATTTGCTTGGAAACTGGAAACACGGTGTTCATTCCTATCCTGAGACTACACCAAGATCATTTGACATCAAGTCAGGAAGTTGCTGGCAGCTGCCCTGGTGGGGAGCATCGTAGCATAATGTGTAAAACTTGTCCAGTCACTGTGTTGCTACCCCTGAAACTGATGTGACCTCTGGACAATTCTAGCAGCTGCAGATGGTTTTCCCTGGGAGACTGTTTCCAAAGAGATTAACCGCTGGACTTAGAGATGTTAATAGATCAAGTAGCTCATGGCTGAACACTCCCACCGCTTACACCTTCCTGGTCAGATGTATTTTGACTTAATGCTTTTGTTCTTTCTTGGCTATGTGGAGCTGCAGCCAGAGCAGCTTCATTTATCTTAATTTGTCAACTCCTACGAGGTCATTATTCTGTAAACTTAGTATAGTATCATAATCAATCAGGTAATTAAGATACTTTTTTGTTGTTGTAGATGATGAATTTAATAATGGAGATAATGCACGCGCACTCAGGGCCTGCTGCAGTGTGCACAGAGCGTAAAGCAAACGCACCACAGCACATGTTGAGACTGTGGACAAGAGCATAGTTAGTGTCCTGAGCTTGACGCCAGTGGGTAATGTGATGAGAAGGCAAGTGATTTGAAGAAGGATTTACAAATTATGGGATGTGGGCCTTTCAGATCCTTTAGTCAAATTCCCTCATTCCATAGAGGAGTAATGAAGGCCCAGGGAAGTCAGTTTCCTAAAACAAATGGAAGAGCAGGACTCTGGTTCAGGATTAACGAACCCTTCATTAATGGACTTGATGCAGCCGCCTTTTATTTCTTTATGGGCTGTCTCCCTTTTCCAGGCTTCGAGCTACCTTTGATGTATGTAGTTTGCCTTCAATACTTTCTTGCCTAAAACCTCCTCTTGTTTTTTCCTGTCTTTGCCAGGACTCTGTGCTAAAATTTCCCCTCACATTTCTTTCTTCTCAACTTGAAGTTCTTTTATGTAAGAGGAGAAGGTTCTGAAAGCCTCTGATCTAAGCTGGCATAAAATTGCTCTGGGTGAGGTGAAAAAGCTAAGAGGTATTTGCCTTCAAACCTTTAACAGCTGAAAACGCTGTCAGTAAAATTTCTAGCAATTCATTTTCCTTCTTTTTTTTTTCTTTTTTTGAGAAGTCTCCTTAAACCCTTGATAAATAAAACTGTGTTAGAAAATATTACAAAGTACGTAATCAGCTCTTTTCTCCTCTCCTATCAAGAAGATTCCTTGTGCTACTTGGAACATGGTTCTTTACTGTCTGATGAGCGTAATGCGTGGAGAAGACAACTGGAGGAAGCTGAACAAACAATTAATTTCCATAGTGGGCCTGCACTGAGCTTGGAAGAAAAGGAAAGGTCAGAAGTCAAGAAGAGGGCAACAAGAAAGAGGAGATGAAGTAGTGAAAGGAAGAAAGTTTGGAGGAATTTTGAGGTATGGGTGAGAAGAGTGTTAACAGCGGCTGCTTGGAGCCGTAACTCAGGAAGTGGCACATGTGGGCAAAGGGGATTTTAAGAAGTTTTTTTGTGTGAGTCATTAGATAGTTATTCCTTTTTTTTGCATCTCCAAAGACTAAAGTATAGGCTTACTGCTTTTCATGTCTTTGTGGAATTGGGTATTGTTTGATTGAGTGCATCACTGTGCCAAGGTGGGCCTCAAAGTTGGAGCTAGACCTCCTAGGTTCGTTTGGAAAATACATCTATCTATTTTGATGCCCTCCCTCTTTCCCACAGTGCCGAGCCCAGTTTTTCACTATCTGCATTAGTTAGACAAATGACTTTATGGCAAGAACCTAAAGTATGAGATGGTATATAAATTTAATTGAAGCTTATGAACAGCTGAGAAGAGGAAATGGTGACCTACATGCTAGGTGTTTTTACTCTTTTCTGTTTTTGAAACATTATAAAGATTAACTGTAGCAAATGAAATCTATTGACTTGCTGACTGGTTAACAAATCTAGTCCCTGACCTATGAGATTAAATTTTCCAATAGTCCTTTCAAGACACTGTCATTACTATCTTATCCCATAATATGGGTAAAGACAAGTCCTTAATGCACTTATTATACAACCTTAATAAGTATCTGGGGCGGCACTGGAGATATATAAAGGACACTTTTCACTCTTCTTGGCACCTCTTTTCCCACCATGACTCAAACCCTTCATTATCTCCTGGTCTGGAGCGTGACACTAATCTTCATGACTGTTTGTTTCATTGCAGACTCTTTTTCCAATCACAATAAAAACAGAAGTGGCAGGATATTAGAGACAAAATGGATAGTGCTAAAAAAATTACAGTTTAACTTCTCATTTATCAATGTAATTGAAAGTTACTAGCAGGGTGTGTGGTGCCAATGTTTCTATCAGGGAATGAGTAATCTATTTATGCAGCATAATTCATCCTTCTGAGCTTCTAATGAGGATTGCTTAATTCCATTTTTAATCATACCTGACAAATCATCGTTGAAGTTGGCATTGGACTTGTTCACAGGTGCCGTTTCCCTGCTAGGTTGACATAGCTTAGCTTCGTCTCTCTCTCTGCATGTTCCTTTTAGGCTTCACTTACTATAACAACAAAAAAAAGAGTACTACTGGTTTCCTTCAACACCAAAATGCCAAATGTCTCTCGTCCTTTTTTTTTTTTTTCTGAATACTCAATGCCATTAGTAGCAACTGTTTTTATTTGTTATTTTTTAATATTGGAAATATTTTTATTGACACATAATTATCATATGAGTTTCAGGTGTACAACATAGTGATTTGACCTTCATATACATTATAAAATGGCCACGTTGTCTGTATTCCATGTGCTATACATCCTGATGACTTATTTATTTTATAACTGGGAATTTGTACCTTTTGATCCCCTTTACCCCTTTTACCTTCCCCACAAACTTCCTCTCCCCTGGCAGCCATCGGTCTGTTCTCTGTATCTATGAGTCTGATTTTGTTTTACTGTGTTTGTTCATTTATTTTGCTTTTTAGATTCTACATGTAAGTGAAATTATATGGTAGTTATTGTTCTGTGTTGGACATATCCGACACTTAGCACAATACCCTCTAGGTCCATCATGTCATTGCAGATGGCAAAATTCCATTCCTTTTTATGGCTGAGTAATATTCCATTATATATATTTATACCACATCTTTTTCTTCTTTTTTTTTTTAATCTATTTGTCTATCAGTGCCTGGCGTGGGTCATGTTGCTGTCTCTCCTGCCTGTCTTTATGGTTCTTTTATCTTTTTTTGTGGAGCAGGTGTTCAGGTAGTCCTCGGGTTCTTTCCTCCACCTCTCCCCCCAGGTTCTTTTTAGAAGGAATTGTTCTATATGTAGCTGTATACTTGTTATGTCTGTAGGAAGAGGTGAATTCAGGATCTTTTTAAAACCTCCATTTTGACCTGTCGTCCAGCATTGGAAATTTTGAAGAAGAGAGAAGCCGTTATTTTTTTTTTTACAAACAGATTTATCCTGTTTTACAAAGTATATGTGCTCCTTGAGCAGGGTATTGTTCCAGATCCTGCTCTTATTCAGTAATACACTCCAGTCAGACAAAATCCATCTGCTGATGAGTCATGGGGGAGGATGCACCAGGTTAGACAAGCAGGAGCCCCAGAGCCTACAAGCCAACATCTCATTTGAAAAACAAAACCAGTCTTTTGCCATGAGAGAGAATACACAGTAATGGGAGATTCAAAACAAAAAGAGAAATGGTGGTTTAATGTATGAATTGTAATATTGCAATAATGAGTGTCAGGACCTGTAGTCTTCATCCACTGACATGTGATATGTGAAAGACGGCTTCTTGACCCAGAATGGGATTATGAACTCTAAAAAGAGTGAAGTTTCACTTCAGTTTCTCTCTAAAGACTAGGTTCCATGTAGCTCTTCAGTATCCGAATTCCTTTAACACATATTATTTCACCTTTTCTTTACGACCTTTTGAAGTAGATAATACACATAACAACATCCCATTTTATAGCTAAACAACAGAATCAGAGAGGGTAATGTGTTTGTCCAAGGCCACATCATTGGAAGTAGTGAACTGTGACCTCAAGCTCAGATATGTCAGCTCCAACACTTGTGCCCTTTTCACTGCTGCATGGCATCCTCTTCACTTTAGGGAAGACCAGCTTCTGACAGAATTTCTGCTGTCCCTAATATGATCTTCACCATGATCTGAGAAATAAGACTGTTTATTTAGGGCATCTGTAATTTTTTGTAAGAGTGTGTGAACAACAACCCCCAAGGCTTTATTTGTAAATTTTTAAAAATTATTTTTATTTTATTTTATTTTATTTATTTATTTGACAGACAGAGATCACAAGTAGGCAGAGAGGCAAGCAGAGAGAGAGAACAAGTAGGCAGAGAGGCAAGCAGAGAGAGAGAGGGAAGCAGGCTCCCAACTTAGCAGAGAACCCGATGCTGGGCTCAATCCCAGGACCCTGAGATCATGACCTGAGTCAAAGGCAGAGACTTTAACCCACTGAGCCACCCAGGCACCCCTAAAATTATTTTTATTAACATATAATGTATTATTTGCTCCAGGGGTACAGGTCTGTGAATCATCAGGCTTACACATTTCACAGCACTCACCATAGCACAAACCGTCCCCAATGTCCAGCCACCCTCCATTTGCTGTTTATCAGGCCTCTCTTTCCTTATAGACTGTATCAAGTGCAGACACTTTTGAGTTAGGGGATCCTAAGTCCTAACCGTGGGCACCAGACACACTGCTCTAAAATCAGATGTTGATTCTTTGTAAGTATTATGGCAAATCCCCAGTCTCATTTGTTTGCTGTAGCTCATAGAAATAGTTAGCTGGGAGGAACCTAAGAGGGACACAGAGTAACAGTTATTTAAAGCAAAATGCACTGAGGACCAATGAACTTGAGCATTTTCTCTAAGGACAATAACTAGTAACTACCAGAGTCTTTCTTTAGATCATCTGAGTCAGGAATTACTGCCTCTGTGAAGGCATTTAAAGATTATTTACCAAAGTTTTACTCTCGGCATTACTGATGGTGGTTTGCAGCCAGAAGCTCTTCTAGGTGGACTTGCTCCCTAAGCATTGGAGGTTGAATATTGGAGCTAGTTGGGGATTAAGCCAGGTTTCAGTCTCATCTTCAGGATCTGGCATGGCTTTACCTATTAAGTAGCACTACGCAGAAAAACTTTGTTTTATTTTATTTGGGAAAAGTTTCCTTCATTTTTATCAAAGTGACAGGTTGGGTTTTGAAAACTCACCCCTAGCCTATCATTGTTCAACACCAGAGAAAATCCATAGGCCGTGATATGCAGGTGAATAGCATATGCAGGAGGTAGGCTAGGCAAACCAAAGGTGGACAGTCTCGAAGTCTGGAGCAAAGTCCCCAGTGGTAAGCTGACTTTTCCTGATAATATCCTTCATTGCCATGAGTTGGGGAGAATGCTGAAACAGGGAGGAGATTGTGAAGTGTTAAAATCAGAAGGGATTTAAAACTGCACATTTTTAAGAATTAAGAGAGTAGGCTGAGCATATGATCTTATCTACCTTATCTGTTCGAAACCCAGTGAAATTATAGATAGATCTTTTAACCCAGAAATGTTTTGGAAATCATGAAGCACCATCAAGGAAGAACCCATTCTGAAGAATTTCTGGAGGAGTAAAAGCAGATGGGATCTGATTGGCAGAAAAAAACAGAGTAGGAATAAATTTGCTCCATATAGGCACAGAGTTGCCAGTAGGGAAATTTTGCAGAAACTTCAAGCTTAAAGTTAAGTGTACAGCTCAAAAATGGGCAATAGTGCTATCATTACATTAATTTCTTAGTGTGTACCTGATGTAATGCCTGTCCCCTTAATTCTCCATGCCTCCCTTTTATGGAGCTTTTAGCTTTAGAATATGCTCTAGAATGAGGTGTTGAGAATGCCTCACCAGTTAATAGGTTTCATGTAGACATAGTTCTTATATTAGAAGATGAACAGAGAAGCAGGGTACACCCTGAGGTGACGACCTTTACAATAGACAGGTAAGAAAAAAGGAGTTTAGAAGTAAAATTCAACAGTTTTTTACTTCTTTAGAACTTTCCTTACTTTGTAAACTTAGGAGTTCTTAGCTTGCCTATTTCCAATCAGCCATGCACAATAAGGGGAGTTTTTCAAGACCCTCAACCCATTCATTTATAGAGAACTTGTAATTAGCACCCCAGTCCCTTCTACCCACTCCCTCCCCTGCTATGGAATACAGGAAAATGTCAAAACCACAGAACCCAAGTTGAGTCCTTAAATTAAAAATCTAGATCTTCACTTGTATATAGGAATAGAAAATGATGATCCATCGGACATTTGAGATTAATTTTTTTATTATGTTGTGTTAGTCACCACACAGTACATCATTAGTTTTTGATGTAGTGTTCCAAGATTCATTGTTTACGGCTAACACCCGGTGCTCCATGCAATATGTGCCCTCCTTAATTCCCATCACCGGGCCATCCCAACCCCCCGCAAAACCCTCATTTGTTTCTTGGCGTCCACAGTCTCTCATGGAGATAAATTAACAGTATAGACAGGAGGAGAACCATATGAATAAATAGGACCAACTCAAGTAAAAACAGATAATTTTGGAAATAGATTATAACGTCACATAAAATTATTTTTTTAGTAATTACAGAAATTAGGGATACTTTAAAATTCATAAACAAGACCAAGAAACTATGAAAAACAAGCAATGAGAAATCAAAAGCAATTTCTATTAAACAAATAATATGTGCAACAAAAACAATTAAGAAAAGGGATAAAATTTTGGATAGTTACTGCTGAAGAACAAGTTATGATCTGAAAGTTAAATTTGAAATTTTAAGGCAAGACAGAAAGATTGAAGGCAGTAAATAATAATTTATCAAAACAATAAATGAGCTCTTAACAGACTTACCTAGTCAAACTGTAATTAAGTGTGAAGGTGAATATTCATTTTTGTAGAGGAGAAACTTCATTACTCACATGTGCTCTGTGGAATAAAAAGGTAATTTGGAGACATGGCCCTACAACATGAAAAAGGGATGGAAGAAAGAAGATGGTATTCATTACAAAGAAAAAAAACCCCCAAACAATAGAAATTATGTATGATCCATAAAAAGTGAAAGAAGATGGAAATAAAATGAAGAAAAACTCTTCTACTCAACATTATTTTCTCAAAGATTTGTGTCAGAGTTTTAATAATACAGTATTGTATTTACTTCTCTGCATGTAAAAATTCAACAATAAATACAAGTACTTCACTATCAAAATGATAGTGATGAAACTATGATAAAATCATGGTATTAATGACACAGACAAAATATTTAATAAATATTTGTTATTAAAAATAAAATATAATCTACTTACATTCTTTTTGCTGGACATAAACCCAAACAAATAGGTAGATCTATAGAAATACTGTGGGTTGGAGCAAAAATATAGTCTACAGTACAGAAAGAAAACTATTATCAGTATTTAAAATACAGACTTCAGTTCTAATGTGTTACATGAGGAAGAGATATTTTATATTTAGAAAAAATAATCAAAGTTTTTAATCTTTATTAGCCTTTATGTTCTTGTCATCATTATATCAAGGGATATGAAGCAAAGTTTAGTCAGAGAAATAAACAAATACATGACATTAATGCGAGACTGTAATATCACTGCCTTTGAAACTTAGGCATGAAACTTAGGGAATAATAAGGTAATCGTTTGAATAAATAGTTCGTGTAAACAGTTTGGAAAACACAATTCTTGCATTCTTTATAATAGGCATGTTATGTGTAACTTTGTACTGATAAACAGGAGGTACACATTCTTTCTAAATACCCAGGAAACATTTATAAAAATTGAGCAGGGGTGCCAGATGGCTCAGTGAGTTAAGCCCCTGACTTCGGCTCAGGTCATGATCTCAGGGTCCTGGGATCGAGCTCAGCAGGGAGCCTGCCTCTCTCTCTCTCTGCCTGTCTCTCTGCCTACTTGTGATCTCTCTCATTCTGTCAAATAAATAAATGAAATCTTAAAAAAAATTGAGTGTGCTATTACACGCTACAAAGCTAATCTCTACTAATTCTACATAGGATAAATATATAAAACAAATTTTCTAACATAAGCCATAAAAATAGAAATTAAGCAGGAGACTATATTCAAAATAAATCTCTGAAGTTTCTTGAAAATTATTTTAAAGTACATTTATCTAAATGGATTAAAGAGAATGTTGAAATATAGTGTCATAAACTTTTCAGAAAATAACAAGGATAGAATCACTTGTAAAAACCTAGTGAATGCAGGGTGCCTGAATGGCTCAGTCAGTTAAATGTCTGCCTTTGGTTCAGGTCATGATCCCAGAGTCCTAGGATTGAGGCCCAGGGTACGTAGGGCTCCCAGCTTAGCAGGGAGCCTGCTTCTCCCTCTCCCTCTGCTGCTGTCTGCCCGCACCACGCCCTCAGCTTGTGCTCTCTCTTTCTCCCTCAAATAAATAAGTAAAATCTTAAAAAAAGGGAGATCAATCAAGTAGAAAGTGAAAGCATGAATAAATAACATTAGGTATAAGGAATATGGTACAAATACAGTAGATTTAAAACTTAGAGTAAATACTGTGTGTAACTTCTGCTGAAAAATTTGGAGATTGTCATGAGATTAAAAAATACAGATGTTTTATAAAATATTATATCCTAAATATAAGGAGAAGCAGAATACCCAAGTAAAGAAGAAAACTGAAAAGTCATAAAAAATATCAACCTTAAAAAAGCATCGGGCCCAAGGATTTTACAATAATTTTACCAGATCTTGAAATACATTATTTAAAATGCTTCTGAGCATTAAATAAGTAAAAAGCTTCTATATTATTCTGGATAATTCAGTAACAAATACTGCAGCAACATCAGTGGTTTCACATAGAAAAGTTTACTTGACAATCAAATTAAATCTGATGAGGGCACATGTGGGACTTTCAAGCAGTCCTTCTTTAGTGTCAGATTAGTTGTCAGGGCTGCTTATATTTTGTCCCTAAAGTATTTTAGTTCCTTGCTTCCATGTTCACTGAAACGCAGAAGAAGGGAAAACATGGTGAACTGGTGGGGAGATAATGCCTTTCAAAGCTTCTAGCACATTCTGAGACTAGTACATGTGTAAGCCCAAACTGTATAGGCATTCACAAATGCAAAATAAAATAAGATGCAATAAACTGGAAGAAAGAAAAATTTAGATCAATCTCCCTTTTTAACAGAGATGCAACTATTCTAAGAAAAATCTTGACTGAACAAATTCAGCCCTGTAACAGAATTTGTCACAGGAATGGGACAGTTTTTTAGACTCAACTAATTATATATTGGGATAAATAAGATAAAGAGGGTGACACAGATTCAAATGGAGAAAAATGTGTTTTCCTATATAGTAGAAATTAGAAGTATACTGAGAAAAATCTCTCTCTCTCTGTCTCTCTCTCTCTTTCTCTCTCTCTCATACAAACACGCACACGCACACACACACACACACCCTGAATGGAAAAACTATAAAACTTTAAGACTTTACAGTAAGATTAAATGAGTTCTTAATAAATGGTGAGAAGGTCCATATTTCTGAATGTGAAGACTTTGTTTTGTAAAATAGCCATTTGCCCAATGTATCTATAAAACATTTGCACTTTCCATTAGAATTCTAATGGATTTTATAATGGATTTAATAGAAAGTGACAAACTTATTCCAAGCATATCTGGAGGAGTGTATGCACAGGAAGAAACAGCAACTTTTGGGGAAAAAATGAGGGAGAAATTTTGATGCTGGAAGTTAAACCCAAAATTATTAAAACACAATGCTGATAGGGCCTGAATAAACATGCAATTTAAGAAGTAGAGTATTAATTCCAAACCATACATGACTTTAAATAAAAAGAATGTATTACAGATCAGTGGAAAAAGCATAACCTATGTCGTTTATCTGATGATCCATTTGTTTAACAATGTAGGTAAAGCTAGAGTCTCTTTCCTTACCATATAAAAAATAGTTCTAAAGATATTAATAAACTCAATTATGAGAGTGATAGAAAAGTACTGAAGAACATTTTCATACATTTTTAACAAGAAAGTCTTTCTTAAAAAAGACAAAATACTCAAAAGCCATAGAGGAAAGGTTTTACAAATGTGACCATATAGAACTGGTGACAAAAACAAACACATAAACAAAAACCAAAAACAAAAACAAAAAACCCCTGCACACACAAAAACCCCAAACCCACCAAAAATCTCTTTCTAGTGTAAAAAAAAAAAATCCATAAACAAAGTCAAAAGGCAACTGAAAAATCTAGGCCAAATTTCTGTAAATATTTAGCAAAGGATTAGTAAGCATACTATATGAGAAACACCTTTAAATTAATGAGAAAGACAACCAGTAGAAAAATTGGAAAAGAATATGAACAGCAGTTTAGACAATAAGAAATAGAAATGGCCCAAAATAATTATTAAAAGAATCTCAATGTAATGAGTAATACAGTTGTAGTTGTTTTTTTTTTTTTTTAATTTATTTATTTGTCAGAGAGAGAGAGCGAGCACAGGCAGACAGAGTGGCAGGCAGAGGCAGAGGGAGAAGCAGGCTCCCTGCTGAGCAAGGAGCCCTATGTGGGATTCGATCCCAGGACGCTGGGATCATGACCTGAGCCGAAGGCAGCCGCTTAACCAACTGAGCCACCCAGGCGTCCCTACAGTTGTAGTTTTTAATAGACAAAATGTAATGAGTGAAATTAGCAGGAGCGTGGGAAAATAGGTCTTTTCATTCTCCCTTGGTGTTAATTGGAACTGCTTTTTTATTGGCAGATTGGTGGTATCAAATTTTGAAAGCACATTTACTTCAAATGAGTGATTTCATTTCTAATATATATACACAGAGTTATTTGTTAACTCTGTGTATATATATTAGAAATATATATATTGTTGCAGCTACATTCATGATTATGATATAGTTATAATAATCCAAATACATATGAACGAGAAGGGATTAAGTAATTGTAACTCAACCATATTAGAGTATGAAAAAAACGCTTCTCACTGACATGAAAAGATCTCCACATAATTTATATATTTTTAAGAAAAAGAAAAAGAAATATATTTTTAAGAAATTTTTAAGAAGCAGCAAAATAACATTTTAATGGTATTATTCAGTTCATGTTAAGTCTGCTTATATGAACATGAATCTGTGTGATCACGTCTGTGTCATTTCCCCCTACTTTGTCTTCATTATATGTGTGAATGAAGAAACAATGTCTGCACAGAGCATACCAAACTCTTAACACTGATCCACCTTTGAAGAAGTAAAAAAAGATTCATGGCTTTCTAAAACAGAATTTATATTTTTGGTAACCTTTTCTTCAAAAATGTTACATACATTAAAAAATACTGTTGACTACTGTATTCTTGGTGTCTAAAGAGTGTGATCCATTGAGTAGGGGTTTAATAGTTAAATGTTCAATGAATCAAAGAAAAAAGTTTTAAAATACCCCATAGTCCACTATAATGGTATCCCTAGTCAATATGGTCTACATGAAAATGGTAATAAAGATCCCCTAACAGTGGAAAATATAGAATGCAGACAAAAATCTTTTTCATACCTGTCCTATTACCAATTAATACCTATTATTACCTATTATTCTCATCTACAAGTAATCACTATGTTTATTTACAAAGAAATGTAGATTTACTCAGTTTCCTGTTGATGCTTTTTTTCATTTTTTTAACTATTGCAAACAAGTCTTTGATATAATTTTTAGATTGGAATTCTGATTATTATTAGAATATGCATAGGGTTAATTTTTATTAGATGAGTTACTAGCTCACATGAGAGAAACACTTAAAATTTAATGATTACTGCCAAACTTCTCTCTAGAAAGGTACTCCAATGGTATATGAAAATATGGAGTTCTGAAGGTTTTCTAATTTATAACATAGTGTTGCGATTTTAATTGAGATTTTTATAAAAATATGTTGAGTAAATTATGGAGATTGTGTCTTACAATACTCAGCATTTCTATTCAAGTACATGATATATCTCTCTTCAACTTTTTTGTTGTTGTTAAGATTTTATTTGTTTATTTCAGAGAGTGAGGAACAGGAGCGGGGTGGGGTGGGGAGGGAGGGAGAACAGAGGGTGAGGGACCAGCAGACTTCCCACTGAGCAGGGAGCTTGATGCAGGAGGGCATGATCCCTGGACCCTGAGATCATGACCTGAGAACAAGGCAGACTCCTTACCGACTGAGCCACCCAGGCACTCTTCTTCCTTCAATTTTCCTCTTCATTACCCCCAGTTGATTTTTATAGTAGTTTTCCTGTGGGACAAGCACATTTCTTAAATATATTCCCGTATGTTTATTCTGTCATAAAGGATTCTTTTTCATATATTCTAAATAAATTCTTGGCATATTTGATGTTATTGATTTTTATATATTAATTTTGTAACTGCTTTACTATTTTCCTTTTCTTTTCAATATTGTTGATTCTCTCCATTTTCTACATATGCAGTTCTACCACTGTTAAATGATAATAATTTTTCCTCTTCTTTTTCCCCAATCCTTTTTAAATCTCACTTCCTTTGCTTAATTTAATAGGCTAGGACCTTGCAACCAGGTTAAATAATGCTTATAATAGGGAGTATTCTTGCCTTGGCTTTAACTTTTTATTCTATACACATTGCTTGAGTCAATAGAAAAGATGTACATTGCTTTTACATTAAAAAAAATTAAAATGTTAAAAACCATTTTTGTGTGTGTGTTTAAAATTATATCTTTGAGCTAAGCTTAACAAATTGTAGCTTCAAAGCAGTCCAACCAAACATTGCAATACTGACTAAATATCATAAATATCTTAGCATTCTGAAAATCATGCCAGTCTTTGCCTTTTTTGGTTTGTTTGGCCCCCCAAATCCTGGTACTAGCAATGGGCATTGTGGTAGAGATTTTAAAAAAGTGATCATCCGTGGGGCAGCAGATGTAATTAACACAGAAAGTATATTGTTGATATACAGACATGCAGAATGTAAGTTCTGCAAGAAGTGAGACTTACTGCCATGGGTAAGAGCTGATTAAAGATGGGACGTTAAGTGGATGGCCATTAGCAAAAGTTGAATAAAAGGGTACTAAAATGGAGAGCACTTAACTCCGGGGTTCATGTGTGCTATAAGATAGATACCCAGGTTTGTTTTGACATTTTGATTGCTAAAATCAGAACCATTACCAAACCTGCATCCTAGAGATGCATTGCTTGAGTCCAGGTGGTGGGTATTATGGAGGGCACACATTGCATGGAGCACTGGGTGTGGTGTAAAACTATGAATTCTGTTACGCTGAAAAGAAATGAAATAAAAAAAAGAATAAAAGAATAGAGGAATGCCATCAGAATTTTTCACTGTGAAGTTTTCACTGTGAATTCCTTATGTGTTGATGAAGTCCTGTCCATCATCACCTGGAATATACGAAGTCCTTTAGCACTACTTGGGATCCTAATGGTGCTCTCTGTTGAGACCTCTTCTTTTCGAGCTGCCTCAGCAGCTCTGTGAGTGTTGATCATCAAGCTACTTTCTTCTGATCTTCTCTGCTATTCATCAGGTACAGCTAACACTGCATGATGATCGTTGTGCTGGTGCTGACTTCTTTGGAGACCATGGTGCGCCAAAGCCACCTTGCTTTCCATATAGAAGTCAGAATAGGGAGCCTGCTTCTCCCTCTGCTTCTGCCTGCCACTCTGTCTGCCTGTGCGCTCTCTCTCTTTCTCTCTCTCTGACAAATGAATAAATAAAATCTTTTTAAAAAAAAAGGGAGTCAGAATAATGCTCCTTTCCCTTCTGCTCCCACTTTCATTTAAACTCTGTTACTCATTCTGAGCAGAGCTCTTTTTTCCCTGTATTAATTTCCCACTGCTGTTGTAACAAACCTTGTACTTTTTAACAACACAAATTCATTATCTTACAGTTTTGTAGACTAGAAGTTAGAAGCCAGGTCTCACTGTGCTTAAACCAAGGTGTTGTTCAGATCATGCTCCTGTCTCAAGACTCTAGGGTGGACTCTGTTTCCTTGCATTTTGTGGCATCTAGAAGTCACCCACATTCCTTGACATATGACTCCTTTCTGTCTCCAAAGCCAGCAACAATGCATCTCTGACTATTCCATAGTCACATCTCCCTCCAACCACGCAAAGAAATATTCTTTACTTTTAAGGACCCATTTGATTAGATTTGGCTCACCTGTATTATCCAGAATACCCTCCCCATCTCATGGCCCCTAATCTTAACCATATCTGTAAAGTCTCTTTTGCCATATTCACAGATTCCAAGGACTAGGATGTGGACATCTTTGGGGTCCATTATTCTGCTAACCTCATTCTCCAGTAGCATAGAGAGTTTTTGGTATAAAAATCTCCTTTCATTATGTGTTTGAAGTTTTCCCTAGCATTTGTAGAATTCAAGCATTAATCCATTCATGATACTTGAAGATATAATCTGTGAGACAGATTGACTCTGCTCTCTTAATTCCCTTGAAATATAGTTCTGGTCGTGGCCTATTTGCAATAAGATCCAATTCCTGCCCTATGTTATTTTCTATCTTGTCTGTATTTACTGTATTCTGCCTCTTTTATGTTTTCAGGCTTCCAGGTATGTTTTCATTTGTGGGAGGTGCTGGTGGAATAGTAGAGAGTTGTAGCAATCTAGAAGCCAGGATGTCTATCCTATTCTTCTGCGTTAGGCAGCAGTTTCTGGAAATGGCTGTGTCTTCAGGGTAGCAGTTCCTGCTAATAGCTCTCCCTTTGTAGAACCAGCTCCTACTAGGCATACCCTGCCATGGTTCTAGCTCTCTTGCATGTCCTAAGCTTTGAATTTCCCTAGGCAGTAACCTCCCTACTGCATTGCTCCAGGCCTAGAGGTGATGGTAGCTTTCTGTTCTTTCTCATCATTTCTTCATCATGCCCTGCTTGGCTTCTCATCTCCATCACCTATGTGTAATCCCTTCCCTATATTAAGTTCCTTGTGTTTAAAACACCAAGAGTGTTTTCTATTTCCTCACTGACCTCTGACTGATACATAAACAAAATGTGTCCTCCTGTGTGAATATTCAGTCCAAACCCTCCCACAACCAGTTTACCAGTTGTGCTCAGGTAGTCTAAATCCCAGGGTGGATTGCGGCTGCACCTCAGTCTCAATCTCTGCTATGTGTAAACACAGGAAGAGATTGAAAAGTTCTTGGTGCTTAATAAATTTAGTGGAACCTCTTATTTGCATTAGTTGAGTATTAACAGAGAGACTCTGAATCAATATGTGCTGAAAAAGATAAACTTTGGTTTAAACTTTACTACCGTATAATTTGGTGGTAAAACAAAACAAAAGCAAAACAAAGTATTATCAGTTGTAGCTAGAGTTTGTCCATAAAGGAGCTGGGACTTCTGAAGACAGGTGGCCTGGAAAACATTCCTTGTGTCAGAGTACTAAAGAACTTTCCTAGGAATAAGAATGCCTGCTACTGTAATGGAAGTTACTTGCTGAACTTTAAGTTGAATTTCAATTTGAAGTTATGGGCTGAAATTTATCCTCTCAAAATTCATATGTTGAAGCCCTAAGCTTCAGTACCTCAACATGTGACTGTGTTAGGAGACATGGTCTTGAAAGAGGTGATTAAGTTAAAATGAGGCTGTTCTTATAAGTCTGTTCAAATCTGACTGCTGTTCTTATAAGAAGAGGACATTTGGACACACAAAGAGATACCAGGGATGTGTGCACAAAGCAAAAGGTCGTATGAGACTACAGAGAGAAGGTGGCTGTCTGCAAGCTAAGGAGGGAGGCCACAGAAGAATCCAAAACCGCTAATACCTTGATATTAGACCTCTAGCCTCTAGAAATGTGAGAAAATATATTTCTGCTTAAGCTGCCCTGTTTGTGGTATTTTATTACAACAGCCTTAGCAAACCAATACACTTGCATTTTCTGATGTAAATCTCTTCCATTGCTACAAATGTCAATAAACTGTTATATGCATTAAAATCGGGGATGCCTAGGTGGCTCAGTGGGTTAAGCCTCTGCCTTCGGCTCAGGTCATGCTCTCAGGGTCCTGGGATAGAGTCCCACATCGGGCTCTCTGTTCAGCAGGGAGCCTGCTTCACCCCTCTCTCTGCCTGCCTCTCTGCCTACTTGTGATTTCCTCTGTCAAATAAATAAATAAAAATCTTTAAATATTATGTGAGGCATATTTCTTTTTTGGTGGGCAAGGAGAGAGTAGATGGTGTCACAGAAGAACTGCAGAAAGAGCTATGTTCTGTGCCTAGATTTTGAGTTCCAGAGAGAGCTGAAAAGAGGTATTACAGTGGAGAGTTCACAAGAGCAGTGCTGTGAGGACACTGATGACCAGGAAAAGTTCCAGTGTCCTGCTTCGACTTCAACACCCTCACTCCCACACACACCTCATTCAAACTTGTGAGAAATCCTGGAGTTCAGGGTGGGACAGTAAGATTTTCTCACAGGAAAACTAATGAACATAAAAGGTGCTAAATAAATAATTGACAGATGAAAATTCGGTTTGGATGCTTCAGTTAATGAATTTAAGGAAACAAGAACTTAAAAATCAAAGCCAGTTTTAATCAAGGTACAGATTCCATTGTGATTTTTTCCCATTTAAGTATTAGTGTCCATATCTGTAAAGATAATTTCACCCCTTTGCACCCGGACTACTTTGTCATTTCATATTATGTTATAGAGGAGAAAAATGGGCTCAGAGAGTTGGAAACTTGCCCTGTAGATTATAGTATTTTAAGGAAATAATCCAGTAGTGCTTCTAATATTTTGCTTAGATACCAATGTCTGCTACTATCCTATGAGAGATGCCAACATTACATACATTTGTCAACAATACTTCCTTGCATGCCATTAAGCTCAATTCAGCACTTGCTTTCTTTACTTTTTTTAAAAAAGATTTTATTTATTATTTATTTGACAGACAGAGATCACAAGTAGGCAGAGAGGCAGGCAGAGAGAGAGGAGGAAGCAGGCTCCCTGCTGAGCAGAGAGCCCAATGTGGGGCGCGATCCCATGACCCTGGGATCATGACCTGAGCCGAAGGCAGAGACTTTAACCCACTGAGCCACCAGGTGCCCCATAGCACTTGCTTTCTTGATGCCTACTCTTTGCTACATACAGATCTAAGAGGAATAGAAAAAGCTCTAAGATGTGGTCATCTTCAGTAAGCTGATATTTGAAGTAAGGAGATGAGTCCATAAACGTAGGAAATTTTTAGGTACTTGTGCAAGCAAAGATGTGATAATAAATTAGATAGTGAATAATAATGGAGTTGATTACAGTACTGTCAGAAATTACAACTTTACATTATTAAGGCATTCTTGCAGCAGAAATAACTGTATTTGCAGGAAGAAGTTAGGCAATTCTATTAAAATAATCACTCAGTTATTGGTTTGAATTTTGCCTAAGTGCTGAGCCAATTAGATATAACCCTCAAAGTTTGACCTGTATTAGATTTTGATCAATACTTAGGAATTTGTCCTTGCTTTCCTGTAAGTGACCTGCTGTGGCTTCCAGATTTCTGGCTTATGTTTTTTGTTACCTACCTGGCAAAGGTGTAGAAGATAATATGATTCATAGTGATAGCAATAGCTGCTTTGTACTTAGCACTTGTTATGTGCTTTGCTCTCTCTATGTGATTTATATTATGGTTATCCTGACAAGCAAATATTATTTGTATTTTACAAATGAGGGAAAATCGTCATCTTAAACATGGGGGTCAAGGTGTTAAGCAAATTTCTCTAGGACACACGGCAAAGCGCATCTGAAATAGGATTCATACTTTACTGTGTTGAGTTTTAAAGCCTGCAGTCTTGGCACTGTATCTGGTGGAATTTGAAAGATGGAGACATTACCGTTGTCTGAGGGTGATTAAAAAGATTTCATGAAAGAAGTGGCCTTGCTGTCATCCTTTGAATGAAGAGTAGTATTTTGACAGGTGAGGTAGATGGAATTGCAGGTGGAGGGAATATCATAGCCAACTAACTATATGATATTAGGAGTATATTTGAGAAATGATGTGCACTCCAGTCATTCTGGGGACAGTAGAGTGAGATCAGCTAGCTTTGTGTAGATGCATGGTAGAAATTCTTTGCAGTCCTCTTGCTTTTTTAATTTTGTGAACGATGGGAAGTTGTTGAAAGTTTTGAGCAATGAATAACATGGCAGCATGAGGATTGCTTTCTAAATTTTGTTTGAGGAAGTTAATTGGAGATTTTGCTTTCCTGGCATTAATTAGAGAGATCTTAAAAAATAATTGGAAACATTGTTGGAAACATTGAAGGCAAACTCCTATTGAAGATCAGCTGGGGTATTTGGAGGGTTTCAGTTCAAAAGAGAAACACCTTGGAGCCACTGAAGTAGTCTCCCTCAAAAAAGACAAAAGCACCTTGGAGCTTCTGAGATGGACCTTAGGTGCACAGTTGTCGATCTGGAAATGGGCATAATTTGTACTTTGGTTTAGAGTGCCCAAATGCAGAAGTAGCTGGGGAATAAGCAAGGGAAGGAAGTTAAGGTTTCAGGTCTATATGGTGGCAGCTGCTAAGCCCACACCAATCTCATGGGCTGAGACAAGGGTATGACCTGGGAGGCAAGCAAGCATAAAAATGTTTGTTGAATGGTCAGAGCACATAGCTCTGCTAGTTCTCTTTGCTCCCATTTGTGTCCTTGGGTGATAGCTGGAACTGTCTTCAAAAGCAGCCTACTGGGTGAGCTGCTGTGTCTGTTGTTAGCTCTCACTTGGGGGTCTCAGACATTTTCCTTTCTCCCCACTTACCGCTAGAGGTTGCCCCAGCAAGCAGGAATGGCTGTAAAGCTGAAATATTATCATTGCACTCTAGTGTTTAGAGAGTTGTCCATTAAGGTGCCCTTCACTACTGCTATGACTCTGTAGTGTTCTTATAACCAAGTCCTTTGAGAATCCCCTTTGGAACGACATTTCATAGTATTAGGGGAAATGTGTAAGTTTAGTAACAATAAGCCATTTATTCTTAAAAAATGCCAACCAATTGGGGATGGTTTTATGCAACTTTTATTTTCTACTGGTAGAGGAAGATCTCTGCTCTTAATTCCTTCTGCTCTTGAGCATAATTAAAATTGGCATTTATTATCTGGTTGAAAGAATTGTTAGGTAAGCAGCTAGAAGTTCATGAGTGGAGGTCAGAAGGTAAAAGAGGGGTAGAGATAGATTTGGGTCTGCATCAGACTGCCACGCAAAAGTTGATAGGTTTGCAGGGCACATAGATTATAATGTGCACTGCACAACTGGCCAAACTTATGCAGGAGCTGTGTGCCAAAAGAGGGATAGTTCCATTCATGACCACTTAGTGAAGAAGAGAGTATTGAGAAAGCACTCTGGGAAATGCTCAAATTTTAGGGGTTGAAATGGAAAGGAAGGTAAACCAGCAAAGGAAAGAGGGAGAAGTCAGAGAGGCACAGCTGGTCCTGACTAGTACAGTAATCATGGCCCATGTCTCCTCTCCATGATGTCCAAAACTGTCTTCAAGTCCTAACTTATCTTCCCAATGTAAAGTCAGCCTCTCTGTCTCTTTCTCTTTGTGTCTCTCTCACACATACATATCAGTATTTGTCACTCTTATCAGTTTCATTGTCATTTCAAACCCATTTATCAAAACTAATGATCTTTGACAAGTCACTGTTTATCCACAGAAGTGGTTGTTCCCACTTACATTAAGCTTAGTTAGGAAACTTTGTTCTCTTTCCTGTTTTGTGTAGAACACTGATTTTAAAGTCTGGTCCTCCTCTGAGGATTTACATTTAACCTTTGAAATTTGTAAGGAGCATATTTTGTCGTCATTCAATAGCCATATCAACTTACATTATTCTCTGTTAAAAAAAAAAAGATATAGATGTTTAAAATGGTTGTCTTTATTTTAAAGTCTAAAACCACCCTATCAACAACCAGTCATAATTTGATACCCCGCATCTGAGATCTCTGGTCCAAAAGTTGTATTTCAAAAACCATGTCCTTCGGGACATTTTCTTTCCAAAAGAATAGAATAATTAGTTCCTAAGAAATGACACAGCCACACATTGTCAATGTAATTAAGTGTGCTGCTGCCAAACTCAGACAAGCCTATATTTCTGTCATTTTGCCTGATCCGGAGCCAGCATGTTTTTTTTGCTTATTATTTTATAATCACCACTGAGAGAAGCTCAAAGAAGCTTCTTGAATCCCAGGAAAACAGTAAAATAAAATTGCCTACCATCCTGGCAATGCCCCCAATATTAAAACATAGTCATTTAGTCCACCCCTACCACTTGTCTTTTATATCAGTATACCAATTACATAGGAATTATTATGTTTTCTAAAACCATCAGAAGATAGACTTTTTTTGTGGCTTTGTTCTGTAATCAGTGGCAATGTATAATAATAAGGATCTTTAGTGGTGAAAACCAGATTTGATCAGCCTCTCCAGTTTTTACGCCAAGCCCCAAGCAAATGGTGCATAGATTAGATTCATTTATCCTTGGCTCCTCTCCATCCACCTTTAGCCACCTTCGTTATGGAATGGCGTAGCTATTATTTTTGGCTGTATGTGGCAGTGTTTTCCTCATTACCTTTTTCTTGGTATCAGACTTTACCCTTATAGTGAGTAGATAGGATGAGGGTATGAACAAGCACAGTGACTACTCTGTGATGGGAACTTGGCCCAAGTATGTAGGGTTTCCAGATAAGACGCAGGATTCCCACTTAACTTTGAATTTCAGATGAACAGTGAATAAGAGGTCTAAGTTATGGTATTTTTTCACCTCTGTAGAAATCTCGTCAAATATTGAATGGGATGTGTTTGTACTGATGTATAGTTATAGTAAAGTAATATTTATTGTTTATCTGAAATGCAGCTTTAACTGGATGTCCTGTATTTTGGTTTGTTAAATCTGGCAACTCTAGAAGGAGTTCCAGAGCCCTCTCTTGCTTGTTTTTTGTCTTTTTGCTTTTTTTTTTTTTTTTAATGAACTCTAAAATAATTTGTTGTGAAGGTATGAGGGAAGATTAAATACAAAACCAGCTGATAGATACTTTTCTTGATAAGTAAGAGGAAGTAAGAGGAAGGCAGAAAGTAAGCCAAGTAGAGAGAAGCAGGTATTTGAGCAGCAGAAGAGATAATGACCTCTGAGTTCCAGCCCCCTTCTGTTGGCCCTGGTTCTTCACCTCTTCCTCTTGTACTATACACTATCCCTATAGCATCTTATACTATACACTATCCTCGCATCTAGGTATGTGAACCAATAAATTGCTTTTTCTTGCATAAGCAGTTATGATTTGGGTGTTTTCACTTTTAATATATGTGTTTCTCACACTGCTTTGGAGTCTGTGGCCCTGCTGTACTGCCCCTGGCCTCCTCAGCTCTCCTCAGGTAATGTGCATTTGCAACTGCTCTCATGTGTGTTGGTGGACAGTTGATCTTTTGTTAGCACCACAAAGGCCTTCTTGAACAGAGTTTTCATGGATAAGATGAGAAGCTGGAACACACTTTTATCTACTGCATGGAGAAACAATGGTGCCTGTAATGAATATGTTCTTTATTCTGGAAAACAGTGGAGTCCAAATTTACCAAAGTATGAACACTAGAAGACAAAAGCTTGCAGAGATATAAGAAACAGAAAAGTAGGCACTTCGCTTCATGAATACATCAAGTAATTTTAAAAATCAAAGATAAACTAAACTTGTCAGTAGGAGTTCTCCAGGCAACAAAGAAGTCTTAAAAGAAGCCTTTAAAAAAGGAAAGTAAAACATGAAAATGAATGAGAAAACTGCAAGCAAACAAAGAATACCTTCTTCTAGGTTTTGAGCACATTTTGATTAACTGTCAAGCTAAGTCTCCCCTGAGTAAGTGGGTATCCATTGTAAGGGTCTGTCTAACATATGGGCTTTCCCACTTGTGTAGGAATCATGTCAGTTAGTTTCAGTTTCACAGGACATTAGTCAGAAACATGTGAAAGCCGTGTTCTAATCTGGCTGTAGGTTCCCCATAAGACTCACATTAAAATCTTTACCATCCCCTTCTGGAGGAAATTGGACGTACAACAGGATGAATTACCAGGCTAGGCTAAGGCCAAATATTAAGAACCCTAACATTTAACACCATTAACCCATTAGGCAGGTTCAGAGTCTGTGGCAAAAGCACAGATCAATAGCTGAGTCTCAGGTAAGACTGGACAAATTCAAGAAATTGACCCTATGAACCAGAGACTTCCACAGTATAAAATAAATAACTGCCCTTGAGAGCTAATGTAGAGAGCAGAACTCACTGTTGGGGTTCTGACAAAGAGAATAAGAATAAGAATAAGGTGATTGGGGTGCTTGGATGGCTCCGTTGATAGAGTGTGTGACTCTTGATCTTGCAGGTATAAGTTTGAGCTCTACACTGGGTATACTTAAAAAAATGATTTTTTTTTTTACTTTTACTTTTTTTTTAAATTTTTTTTTTTTTTTTTATTTTTACTTTACTTAAAAAAATGATTCCTTAAAAAAAAAAAAAAAGAAGAAGGTGGTTGAAACCAGATTGATCTCTACAGTTTTCCCTGGGCAGAGTCTAACATGAGCCCTATTTCTTTTGTTTGCCTTTTCTATTCCCTGTGATGTATAAAATTATTGCGTCAAGAGGAAGGCAGTTAGAGGGCATGTGGGGTGAAGTAGGGAACGGGGAAGAAAACAGAGGTGAGGGTAGATGGTATCTGCTGAATGCTTTCCAGGAGGGTTCAAGATCACTATAAATAATAATACATAGCCTGCATTACTTTTTCTGTAGAAATAATTTAAATACCTACAAAATATTCTGTATCCAAAGTATTCACAAGATTCTTCACAAGAATATGAGAAATAAAGTGCCTGTGGTGGAATTGGTTCACGGGAGATTGGTGGCATGTCCAAAATTACTTGAATAACAAATAGCACAGCCTAGATTCCAACCCACAGTATCCTGAGTGATTGTTTATAGGATTCTTTTCATTTTTGTGTCTACTTAATTTTGATATCCCATTCATTTAGGCCTATATGATGTGGCCTTCTGTTTACTGCTATATATCTGGTCTCCTCTTTAAAATAAAGAGCAGCACAGATATAGGAAGTGGGAATGTCCAGAATGCAAGAATCAAACTAGACCTCAAGAGAGGCAGTTGTACAGGTGGTTGAAGAACACACCAGGACTTTAGAAATGGCTATTTATCTATAAGTTATTTATTTATATATTTTTAGAGAGAGTTGGGGTAGGGGCAGAAGAAGAGGCAGAGAGAATCTTATGCTGCATGTAGAACCTGATGCAGGGCTTGATCTTGATTTCAGAACCCTGATATTATGACCTGACCCAAAAATCAAGAGTCAAATGCTAACCGAATGAGCCACCCAGGCACCCTAGAAATAGCATTTTAGATGTCACTTAAAGTAAGTCTTCAGAGAGTATGCGAACTAAGAAAACATAGAAAGCCATGAAAATATGGACACTGTTAGTAACAGTTATGGTAAAGGGAATGTTCTTGGTAATGACTATGAACTAAATCTGGTGGGAGAGAAAAAAAAAGAGGTGCGGTTGTCTGTGAGCTCCATAGATGCACCTGTTAACGTGGAAGGCAATCATAAATAAGATGACCCTCCTTGATTTCCATCATTTTAGCTCTGTAACATAATGTGTGTTCACATATGCCAAGACAATTAATGGTTAAAATTTTGAAAATGTGAAGATTATAGCTCATAAAAGTGATCACTCATGGTTGGGATGTATGTACTGCTGATAACAAAACAGGAACACATTTGTTAGAAATTAATTTCAGTTGGGATTGTTTAAAAGGAACTCTGTAGGGTGGCACTGCCTTATATAAAAGGAGACTACTGCTTTAGCTTATGGCTTTTGTGATATGTTTTCCTGGGGAAGGTTGCCAGTGATTCGGCCCATGAGATGTTTGTAGAAGTTTCTTGGCACTCTTCTTCCTCCTCTCTTTGTCCAGCTTTGAAGCTAAAAACAGTTGTATTGGAATGATAAGGGGAAAGCCAAAAGAATTTTTGACTTAATCTTGACATGGCTGAGCTATTGACCTAATAAGCAATGTCTTACTTTCCGTTTTTTATAATTTATTGTTTAAATTACTCCTAGTTAAGGTATTTTATTACTTGCAGCTCACAGCATTTCTAACTGAATCCTGAATTCCTTTCTTGTTTTCTCTTAGTTTTCTAGTGGTCTCTTTGTTGTGGAGATTTTTTAGGTTTTTTTGGCTGTCTGGTGTTTGAATCCTCTTCCTATATGAGATGAGTCTTTGTGGGAGACGGAGACAACTTTAAACTACAGAAATTAAAAATGCCAGATACCCACCTTTACCCTTGTTTGAAGCTAGGGCTTAGGCAAATAAGGCTCACTCAGCTGGATGTACCTCCACTAGGTTTTTCAGTGTGGATCTAGTGACACAGGGAGACATGAAAAAGGGATCATTTTCTGATAAGGGAAGTGGTTGTAGTAAAATGGTTATCCTGGTGAATCAGTGACTACGGTAGCTAGGACATTCAGTTTTCTCACCCTTGCACAGGCAGAAGTTTCCTTGCCAGCCTAGTTCTACAGCCTAATTTGTTGCATTGTTTCAAGATGCATGGTCCTGAGCAGGATAGTCAAGCTTTCCTGGTGATTCCAGTAGATTTTTGTAATAAATTCTTTTTTTGGCCTCCCCTATTTAATCAGTTGTGGCTGGTTTCTCTTGCTTGCAACTAAAATCCCTGCCTGGTACTTTTTCTTCTGTCTCCTCAGCCAAAAGAGTAGAGGTCTGAGAAGAGACAGCCTGGCTACTAGAAACACTTCACCTTTTCTGCTTGAGTACAACAGTCACCTTCTACAATTGAATTAGCACGTTAACTTAGATGACAGGAGAAAGGGAAGAGGAAGGAAAGAAGCCCACACACATTTTCTGAATTAAAAATCATGAAATTTGTGACTTTAAGAGTTTGTATTGTATCTACTGATAATGTTTCCAGGATAACTTTTAAGATGTTAATTTATGGGGCACCTGGGTGGCTCAGTGGGTTAAAGCCTCTGCCTTCCGCTCAGGTCATGATCCTGGGGTCCTGGGATCGAGCCCCACATCAGGCTCTCTGCTCAGCGGAGAGCCTGCTTCCTCCTCTCTCTCTGCCTGCCTCTCTGCCTACTTGTGATCTCTGTCTGTCAAATAAATAAATAAAATCTTTAAAAAAAAAAAAAGATGTTAATTTATATGTTTTTTCTGTTTTTTTCTGATTGTGTCCTCATTCAAATAGGTAGCCAGGCTCTGTGCTTTTTGTTTTTCTCAAGGAAAAATTGGGTATGAAAAAAATGGAAGTTTCAGTTCCACCCAGATTTTCATTTTCTAACAACCTAGGCCTTTTGATAAGGTTATGCTAGAAGCCCTTAAGGGAGAGGAAAGAATGAGTCATGAGAGAGATGAAAGAGAAGGGATTAATGTTCACGCTGAAGAGTTTCCTTTGAGAGGTTTGAAAGGAGGGAAATAATTTTAAGATACCTTAGAGGTCATGTACCCCTGGGGCTAATAATACATTATATGTTAAAAAAAGAAAAAGATACCTCAGAGGTCAGAGTAGGGACCCTGCTCACTATCAGTGCTGTGATGGGGAAGTAGGACCTCAGGGAGGAATGTTGTGTAGATCCCAGACTTGCTGAGAATTCTACGTCTCCATTGTGGTGCACACAAGCTGTAAGCAGGAAGAAGGCTGGACCCAGAGGGACCATGTGGAATATGTCTAGGTGGTAACCACTGGGTAGATGGACAATGACCAGAGAGGTCAC
Organism: Mellivora capensis; assembly: GCA_004024625.1. Lineage (NCBI taxonomy): Eukaryota > Metazoa > Chordata > Mammalia > Carnivora > Mustelidae > Mellivora > Mellivora capensis. The sequence continues at coordinate 62,631 of PISX010009282.1, forward strand.
CCTCTGTCACTGTGCTACCTAACACCCTCATATGTCATTATTACCCTAATAATGGTGTGGGGAGATCACCAGGAATTATCGAAATTGCATTTAGATTATCTTGGCAAGGGGTGATCAAGAAATCATTTAGTACATTTATATAAAATAAAGAAATGTACTGTTGGTTTGTTATATAAAATAAAGAAATGTGTTAGTTTGCTGCGCTGCCATACAAAGGACCATGGCATGGGTGGCTTAGACAACAGAAATTTATTTCTTCACAGTTCTGGAGGCTGGAAGTCTGAGATCAGTGTGTCAGCACAGTTGTTTTTTGTTGTTGTTGTTGTTTTGTTTTTTTTCCTGAGGCTTCTTATGTTTTAGATGACTGTCTTCTCCCTGTGACTTCATGTGATATTCCTTCTGTGTGTGTCTGTGCCTTAATCTCCTTCTGTTACAAGAACACTAGTCATGGGTTAGGGCCCATCCCTATGACTTCACTTGCCAAATTACCTTTTTAAAGACCCTATCTCTAAATATAATCACATTTTGAGGTAGCAGGGGTAGGACTTAAACTTAGGAATTTTGGCAAGATACAGTTCAGTCCATAACTGTCTTTTGCCCAACCAATAGATATTATGGGAAATAGATTTCCTTAAATGATGTTACTAACGGTGTTATTACTAACAGTGATACTGTTACTAGTTCTAAATAATAACAGCAAATATTTCCCAGTTCATATAAGGGATTAGGTACTTTCTAAAAACATTTTATGTGATAACTCAGTTAATCCCTACAGTAGATTAACATAAGAGATATTATCATTATTCCCATTTTATTAATGAGGAAGCTGCAGCATAAGACATTTCTGTAAGTGTTTATAAGCATTATGTTATGCTCTTCTCAAGAATAAAAATATAGTAATTATTAAGCATGGAAATCATGGCATAATTTATCCTTCAGTTGGGCTAAGGCAAGGATTTTTGGTTACAGTGTTCATCCCCATTTTGCCTTGGTTCATGAAGGCTCTTTCCTATCGTTTAATGTGGGTAGAAATCAGAAATTCCAGAATTGGCTGTCAAGGAACCAGAGGTGAGGTAAAACCCTAGGAATTACCTCCCTTTTAATTCTAGAAATAGATATGTATCTCTCTGCTGTCAAGGTTATGGATAGAATAGCAATGAAATGCCGTGAGTCTGTAGCATTTGTTTTTATTTAATAGGTGTAGATTTGGTTTTGTAATAAAAATGCCCCCGACTCAGATCAGTAAGCATGTGATATTTCTTTTGAAATCTTTTGAAATCTTATTCCTTGGCTTTAGTATCCATCCTCCTTGCTCAGTTGGCTTGATTTGTTTTTGTACACTTTAAGTGTTGGGCTGCTTTGCTGGGATCATGTGAATCAGAGTCTACAATAGATTGATTCAGTATTCCTTTTCTTTCTCTAGTCACTAGAGGAAAAAGCTCCATCCTACTCTTTTTTTTTAAAAAAATTATTTATTTCTTTTACACAGAGAGAGAGATCACAAGTAGGCAGAGAGGCAGGCAAAGGCGGGGGGAAGCAGGCCCCCTGCTAAGCAGAGAGCCCAATGTGGGGCTTGATCCCAGGACCCCGAGGTCATGAACTGAGCCGAAAGCAGAGGCTTAACCTCTGAGCCACCCAGGTGCCCCTCCGTCCTACTCTTTGGCCCCTGTGGAGGAAGGACTGGACTGTCTCAGTTTATTTTAGAGCTTGGGACAAACCAAAGAATACATTAATAGTAAGTCATTTTGATCAGAGACCTAACCAAGGATTAGTGCTCATCAAAGTGCAGAGTGGAAAGGCAATCAAATCTTTCTTAATAGCATTTGTTGTTATGTGAAAACATTGTAAGGTATAAATAATAGACAAATAGTGTTTATTGTTTTAATTATTATTATTTTATTATTCTACTTCTTTGGTATAATCCAAAGGTGGTAAATTAAGAGTCACTGAAGCCAAATATAAAACTAAGATCAAAAAGGAGAATTAAGTCTTTGAAATAAACATACAAAAACATTTAACAAAAAGGGTTAGACCAATTCAACTTAATCTTGGCTACATGGTACCTTTGCTAGGAGGCTTCTAAGTAATAATGTCTGGCTCTACCAAGATCAATTAAATCTATAGTTCTGGAGGTGAGACCAAAGTATTAGTGGTTTTTGAAAGCTTTTCAGATGATTTAACACAAATTTAGGATCGAGATCCCATGAGTTATATAGGAAGAGAGATCAGGATTAGTCAACCCACTGCAGTAAAAATAAAATGCATGAATAACAGTGGATTAAATAAGACAGAAGTTTTTTTCTCTCACTTAAAAATATTCTGTTGGTAGGCAATCCAGGGTTAGTATGGTGGCTCTATGGTATTGTCAGATACCTTGAACCATATCATCTCTTTTTCAGGACATGAATTTCATTCACAATGTCACCTAATAGCAAGATTCATTATTTATTTATTCACCTAGTATTTATTAGGTACCTATCCTGTGGCAGGAACTGTTCTAGGATCTCCTGGTATTTTATTTTATTTTTTAAAGATTTTATTTATTTATTAGTCAGAGAGAGAGATTGAGAGTGAGCACTGGCAGATGGAGGCAGAGGGAGAAACAGGCTCCCCGCCGAGCAAGGAGCCCGATGTCGGACTCGATCCCAGGACGCCGGGATCACGACCTGAGCCGAAGGCAGCTGCCCAACCAACTGAGCCACCCAGGCGTCCCTCTCCTGGTATTTTAGATGGAGTGGCTACAAAATATCTGGCAGAGAGGATGATATTTGAGTAAAATCCCAAAGAATATCAAGGGGTAAGCCATTGCAGATACCTGAAGCAAAAGTGTTTGAAGCAAAGGAAAGAAGAAACAAAATCCCTAAGGTAGGAATGGGCCTCATGTACTTGGGAAAAAGCAAACAGGTAATATGGGTAGAGCTGAATGAGTGCAGGGTTAGATAGGATATGAGAGCGATTGGGGAGAGGGAACATATTGAGTAGGTGTTATAGGCTACTATAAAAACTTCCAGTTTAGCCTGAGGGTAGGGTAGGGGAGACGTTAAACAGAGAATTGACATGATATAATTTATACTTTGGTTTCATCAGAATTACTTCTCACTGCTGTGTTAGAGAGAGATCTGCTAATTGGCCAGGTGGGAACAGGAGAGTCGTCAGAGTGCTATTGCCCTTATCATTGTGAGAGGGGATGTGGCTTGGACTAGGATGGCAGCTGTGGATTTGATAAGGAGTAGACTGATTTCAGGTTTAGTTTGGAAATAGAGCCCACATCACTGGTTAAGATAATGAGGATGGAATGGGAACAAAAAAGGAGTCAGGATGGCACCAGAGGTTTTGGACTGATGAACTGGAAGAGTGGAGTTGCTATTTACTGAGATGGGGAAGACCAAAAAAAGAGGACGGTTGGGCTCAAAATGAAGAGTTTAGTTTGGACATATGAAATTAAAATGCCCATTAGACGTTTTTATCAATTATCAGTTCACTACTTCTCAGTCCCAAAAATGCATTGTGATAAACAATAGAATTCCTTTAAGTATTTCTTCTTTAAAGTAAGAACAGTATTAAGCTTTTTAAATAAAGAATGCTAGAGGCATAGTGCAAGAGAAGAGTTTTTTTTTTTCCTTGCTATTTTTTGTAGATAGTGGGCACTGGCAGCGTGCGTGTGAGAATATCCAGTGGAGCTCTTTTAGCACTGGAACCAGAATCTGGCCCCTCTATGACATTGCATTTTCAGTCTGCCAGTAACTATTTTGTAGCCCTCTTTGATGTAGAACCCAGAACCCCCATTCTCTGAGGGGCTTCTTCTCCTGCTCATGCCCTGACTCCCTCTGCAGGTCATTGGCTGCTGATTATTTGTTCCCACCTGTTCTCCAAAGAGTAGCTTATTGCTTGTCCTGCAACTCCGGACTAGTTCTGGTCTCTCTACTATCAGATAGCCTGAGCTACACCTTCTCCAACAAGGTCTGAACTGCTTCCAAGTTTGCCCTTCATTGAGTACACGCTCTAGGATACCAGGGATACCTCAGTCCTAAGATATCATATTTGTCACAGTTGTTCTTTTATAATTCCTCATGATTCTTTATTTGACACTTCCCTTTTTAACCTACTGCATGGTTTCTATCTCCTGGTTGGACACTGCTATAGCTTCCAACTGGAGATCTGTGTAAACAATTGGCTATATAAGTTTGGAGCTCACAGAAGAGGTCCAAGATGGGGATACAGATTTGGGACCACAAATATATAGATGATGATGAAAGTTGTGAGACTGGATCAGCCCTCAATGGAAATGAACTTAAGAAAGACACAGACGGAAACTTGGCCCAAAATTTAGAGGAGGAAGAACTAAGGAGGAAGTAGCAAAAGAGACTCAGAAGGAGTTCTGAGAGAGAGATTTTCAAGGAGGAGAATGTGATCATCTGTGTTCAGTGCAGCTAGTTGGTCAGTTAAAAAAATGGTGGGGAATGGCCATTGGATCAAGCAATATGAAGGTCTTTGGTGTTAACAGTAGTTGTAATAGAATGGAAGGAGGTAAATTCTAATTGGGAAGAATCAATGAGAATGAGACAATGAAATCATAGACAGTGAGTATAGAAATTCTTTTTTATTATTATGTTCAGTTAGCCATTGTATAGTACATAATTAGTTTTTGATGTAGTGTTCAATGATTCATTAGTTAAGTATAACACCCAGTGCTCATCACAGCATGTGCCCTCTTTTAATGAGTTTTTCTATGATATAAAAAAGAAATATGTGTTAATGGATAGTGGAGAGTGTGGGGCAAGGGGAAGAGGGTCCTCTTCTTTGAAGAAAGGAAAAAACCCAATATTTTTTATGCTAATGGGAAAGTTCCAGTAGAAAGAAAAACAATGATAGTGGAAGAGAGAGGTAAAAACTCCTGGATTCCTGGAGTAATGTCTGAAGAGAGGAGGGAGGTGGAATCTAGGGTTGAAGTGGTAAGCTCCTCTGTAGTCACAAGGGAGTAGACAAAATACCTGGGCACAGATGCTTTTGTGTAAGTGGTGAAAGCATGCAGAAATATTCTTTTTTTTTTAAGATTTTTATTTAATTATTTGACAGAGAGAGAGAGAGAGATCACAAGTAGGCAGAGAGGCAGTCAGAGAGAGAGGGGGAAGCAGGCTCCATGCTGAGCAGAGAGCCTGATGCGGGGCTCGATCCCAGGACCCTGAGATCATGACCTGAGCCAAAGGCAGAGGCTTAATCCACTGAGCCACCCAGGCACCCCCAGAAATATTCTTTTGATTAAGTCTATTTTGTCAGTGAAATAAGAAGTAAGATCATCAGCCCAGATTAAAGGGGGGAGGGGGCACTATAGGCTTGAGAAGAGAGAATATATGATGTAATGTATATGAGTGGAAAAATGCAACTCGTGGGTAAATTTAAGAATTACTAGTCATGGAGGAGTTGGAGGGCAGATGATAGAATAGGAAGCACCAGAAATCTGTCTCCCCACATAGACAATTGCTGTGGCAGAATCTATTTGATGTACTTATTTTGGAACTTTGATGTTTACTGAAGTCTTGCAACTTCCAGGTGATGGCTTAGACAGTTAATTGTGGTTAACTTCAGTCAGCTTCAGCTCTTAGTTCAGTAGTGGCTACCCATCCCTCATCCCCAGCCCCATGGCAGGTGGTTGTGCACACATTCCTGAAGTAATTTGTGTGCTGCTTGCAGGAGACACTGTGAACAATAAGAATCCTGTCCACCAGGATACCAAGGATTTGGGCTCTGGCTGCTACCTGCTGCATCTGATTGCAGAGGTGCAGACACAGAGACAGGTAGCCATTGTTGCATACCTTTCCTTCCATTGTTGTAGATACCACCCCTGACAGCTGAAGTGACTTCCAGGGGATTTAAGAGTCGTCCCTGCTTCACTTTTATCATTTTACCCTTTGGGGGCTGTATATTTAAGGACTATGATATCAGCTCCGAAGCAGCCACTATATACAGAAATTTAGAAAGTCATCATATCTGCCCCAGAAAAGACCTGAGAAGACTTTAAATCTATACTGCAGACTGATCTCTGGCACAAGGACACTGTACAACAATCCAAACAAAACGAAACAAAACAAAACCCCCAGCAAACCCAGGAGAAGAGAGAGCTTCCGATCTCCATAGTTATCACATTATAAAATTCAAACGTCCAGTTTTCAACAAAAAACCACAGAGCATACAAAGTAATAGGAAAGCATGGCTAATTCAAAGGAGAAAAATAAATCAGTAAAAACCATCCTTGATGAGGGCTGCTGGGGGGAGGGGGGTCCAGAAAGAGGGATGGGGTTATGGACATTGGGGAGGGTATGTGCTATGGTGAGTGCTCTGAAGTGTGTAAACCTGGCGATTCACAGACCTATACCCCTGGGGATAAAAATTCATTATATGTTTATTAAAAAATTAAAAATAAAAGTTCCTTGAGAAAGAGTAGATGGAGACTCACTAGGCAAAAACAAAAAAACAAAACCAACCAACCAACCAACCAAAAACCCCAAAACAAACGCAAACACTTAAAAAACTGTCTTAAAGATGCTGAAAGAGCTAAAACAATGTGAAGAAGGCTAAGAAAACAATGTATGAACAAAGTCTCAATAAAGAGATAAAAAAGGAACTAAAGAAATTCTGGAGTTGAAAATTATAATAACTGAAATGAAAAACTCAGTAGAAGAGTTTAGAAGCAGATTTGAGCATCCAGAAGAATCAGTGAGCTTGATTATAGGGTGGGCAATTGAAATAATTAAGTCTGAGGTACAGAAAGTAAAAAGATTGAAGAAAAGTAAATAGAACCTAAAGGACTTTTGGGACATCATCAAGTGGACCAACATGTACATTGTGGGAATCCCAGAATGAGAAAGAGAGAGAAGGGGAAAAGGGTTTTTTGAAGAAATAATGTCCCAAAATGTCCAAAATTTGATGAAAAACATAAATAGAAACATTCACAAGATCAGCAACTCTAAACAGAATAGATTTAAAGAGATCTGCACAGAAGAACATTGTCATAAAAAGGAGAAAAATATTGAAAGCCGAAAGAGAGAAAGAAAAATAAGTGAAAGAGAGAATCTGGAAAGTAGCAAGAGAGAAGTGACTCATCACATGCAAGAGGGTCCCCAATATGATAATCAGCATATTTTTGTCAGAAACCTTGGAGGTCAGGTGACAGTGTGATATATTCAAATTGCTGAGGATAAAAACTATCAACCAAGAGTCCTGGCAAAACTCTCCCTTAAAAGTGAGGGAGAAATGACAATATTTCGGGATAAATAGAAGTTTATGCTAAAGGGAAGCCTTCGATTAAAATGAAAGGACACTGGAAAGTAACTCAAAATTGCATGAAAAAATAAAGATCTTTGGTAAAGGTATTTACATGAACAATTATATAAGCTAGTGTTACTGTAACTTTGGTTTGTAGCTGCACTTTTGTTTTCTACAGTATTTAAGAAACTAATGAATAAAATGAATAATTACTAGTTTATGTTTCTGGACACACAAGGCATTAAGATGTAATTTACAACACCAGTGACTGAAAAGGGGTAGGGATGGAGCTATATAAGAGCAGAGTTTTTGTATGTTACTGAAATTAAACTGTTGTAAATTCAAATTACAATATTATGCCTTTAGGATGTGCAATGTAATCCATAAGGTAACCACAAAGACAGGAAGTAGAATAGTGGTAGCCCAGGGCTGGGGTGTGGGGTAGTGAGTGCAGGGAGTTACTGTTTAATAGGTAGAGAGTTTCAGTTTTGCAGGTTAAAAGAAGTTCTGGAGATGGATGGTGGTGATGGTTGTACAACACTGTGAATGTACTTAATGCTACTGAATTATACACTGAAAATGGTAAATTAGTGAATTTAAATTAGTAAAAATTTAAATTTAAATTAGTAAAACTGATAAATTTTATATTATATATATTTTAGCACAGTTTTTTAATAAATTTTTTTATTTTTTTATAAACATGTATTATTAGCCCCAGGGGTACAGGTCTGTGAATCGTCAAGTTTACATACTTCACAGCACACATCATAGCACATACCCTCCCCAATGTCTGTAACCCCACCACCCTCTCCCTACCCCCCTCCCCCTGGCAACCCTCAGTTTGTTTTGTAACATTAAGAGTCTCTTGAGGTTTATCTCCCTCCTGATCCCAACTTGTTTCATTTATTCTTTTCCTACCCCCTAAACCCCCCATGTTGCATCTCCACTTCCTCATATCAGGGAGATCATATGATAGTTGTCTTTCTCAGATTGACTTATTTTGCTAAGCATAATACCCTCTAGTTCCATCCACGTCGTTGCAAATGGCAAGATTTCATTTCTTTTGATGGCTGCATAGTATTCCATTGTATATGTATACCACATCTTCTTTATCCATTCATCTGGTGATGGACATCTAAGTTCTTTCCATAGTTTGGCTGTTGTGGACATTGCTGCTATAAACATTCGGGTGCATGTGCCCCTTCGGATCACTACGTTTGTATCTTTAGGGTAAATACCCAGTAGTGCAATTGCTGGGTCGTAGGGTTGCTCTATTTTCAACTTTTTGAGGAAACTCCATTCTCTTTTCCAGAGTGGTTGCACCAGCTTGCATTCCCACCAACAATGTAGGAGGGTTCCCCTTTCTCCGCATCCTCGCCAGCATCTGTCATTTCCTGACTTGTTAATTTTAGCCATTCTGACTGGTATGAGGTGGTATCTCATTGTGGTTTTGATTTGTATTTCCCTGATGCTGAGTGATGTGGAGCACTTTTTCATGTGTCTGTTGGCCATCTGGATGTCTTCTTTGCAGAAATGTCTGTTCATGTCCTCTGCCCATTTCTTGATTGGATTATTTGTTCTTTGGATGTTGAGTTTGCTAAGCTCTTTATAGATTTTGGATACTAGCCCTTTATCGGATATGTCATTTGCAAATATCTTCTTCCATTCTGTCAGTTGTCTTTGTTAACTGTTTCCTTTGCTGTTGGCACAGTTTTTTGTTTTTTTTTTAGATTTATTTTGGGGCTCCTGGGTGGCTCAGTGGGTTAAAGCCTCTGCCTTCAGCTTAGGTAGTGATCCCAGGGTCCTGGGATCGAGCCCCGCATTGGGCTCTCTGCTCAGCAGGGAGCCTGCTTCCCTTCCTCTCTCTGCCTGCCTCTCTGCCTACTTGTGATCTCTGTCTGTCAAATAAATAAATAAAATCTTTAAGGATTTATTTTAGGGGGAGACAGAGAGAGCGAGTGAGCACGTGCAGTGGGGAGAGGCAGCGGGAGAGAATCTTCAAGTAGACCCTTTGCTGAGTGCAGAACCTGATTTGGGGCTCTTTCCTACAATCCATGAGATCATGACCTGAGCCGAAACCAAGAGTTGGATGCTTAACCAACTGAGCCACCCAGGTGCCCCATAGCACAATCTTAAAAATAATTAATTTGAAATAGAGATCATAGGCATGAATTTAAGATGAGAACCTTCATTATGGCTTTGTATCTTTTCTGTATTCAGTTTAGTTGTGTGGATACAGGTGCAGAGCCAGTAAAGATGTGAGTTTCTCAAGGTTATAAAACAAGATGTGAGAAAGGGGTCAAAGAGTTAGGAGTACACGAAGGATAATTTTAATGAGTGATTGTAGAATAAAAGATGATGGCTAAAACTCTAACCATTAAGGTCAGGCTGGTAACAGAAGGAAATAGGAGACAACAAAATAGCCCCTTTCCTTTAGGCAGCCTTCCTGGAAGTCCCAGACACTTACGGTTTATTGACCAGGCATAGTCATGTGCTATACATAGCTATTAAGGGATTCTAGAAAATCTGTTCTTTAATTCTGAGAAGCAGTGTGCCATGATTAAAAAACAACAACAACCCCCCCCCCAAAAAAAACCCAAAAACATTCTATTTACTAAAGAGGAAGGGGAGCAAGCATATAGAAAGCAACTACCCTATCTATCACAGTATGAAGTAATGTGCTATGTAGCAAGTCTCATTGGGAAAGGACTTCAGAGGAAGTTGTTTTAGCCTGGGGAAAGGCAGTACTATCCTTTAATCAAATCTAAGCACAAGGGCATTTTGGCAAAAAATGTGGGTGAGACAACAGCATTTTTTTTTTCTCATCCATTCATCTTCTTCTTTCTCAGTCATGATTATCTTTTTAGTCATAAGAATCTTCATGTATTTCTCTTCCCTTTGCTTACAGAAGCCTTCTTTCAGGAAAAGATCTGATAAGCCCAATTTCATTATGGTTTAAATGATTGATAAACTCATCTGAGCAGTGTAAACATTTTTAAAAGGGATGAAACCTTAAGCTGAAAGGTATAACATCTCATTGGAGTGGGTTCCTAGCTGAGGAAGCAGAAATAAATGGATATGGGGAGCTTCCTGTAGCCTCTGTTAATAATGCCATGTTGGCCATCTCTATCTGAATGTTCCTAAAGGTACCACTGGCCAGACCTACATGGTTCAATCTTTCAGACTGTCAATCTGGCAACAGTTATTAAATTCAGTTTGAGACCAAATAAAAAGGAGCATTTTACGAATTGAATAAAGGTTAATAGTCTGAAAGATGCAGAAATCACGATCAGATAGCCATGGGATTCAGACTTCTCACAACTCAATCAGTGAATGCTAGGAAGTTGAGTTAACCTCATGGCATACAGCAGAATTGGCCCAGGTTTTGCTTGTGACAGAAGCACATTTCCTTTTATACTCATTGAATAGCCAGATAGAATTGACTGATGGTTTGCCACATGCCACCAAGAGATATCTTAGCACATCTGATAGACTACAGAATAGGAATGCTGCTTAACATGAATTTTATTGCATCTCAGCACCTGCTTCAGCCAACAGTCATTACGATCTAGGGGAGGCTGTGCTCAGATTATCATTATTCCTGTATCTTTTTTGCATTTGTATTCTGCTGACTACTGTGCAAGGTAAAATTGATAAATGGTGGGACTGATTGTGAGTGGCAGAAACCTGTGGCTGCCTGTCCTTTGCAAGCCTGGAATATTAGGAAAGGTTGGGGAGGGTTGTTTATGTAATTGGAATCATTGTCTAGGTATACCAGCCTTTCTGTCTCTCTCTCATTCAACCTCCTTCCTTCCCACCCTCCCTACCCTCTCTCTGTCTCTCTTATTCATTAATTTTTGTGAGGATTTTTTATTTTAATAAGATAGAGGGGGAAATACCGTATATAATCAGGATGAAAATTATCATGCAAAAATATCCAAAAATCTGAATAAACAGATAAATGCTAAAATTGTAGAATCCCATGCATTAGAGTTAGGGATAATATTTACTCAGGATAGCCAGACCAGTCATTTAGATATTGAAATACCACCTTACCTAACGTTATGTATCTATTGACCCATGCCCCCTGAATATATCCTTGCCGCAAAGCCCCTTGGTGGGTCCTTAAGTGTCCTAAAACCCTTAAAATTGCTTCAGGATCTAGAAACTAAAGAGTTAGATCTTGGAATGGCAGGGGCAGGAGGAAACAGCTCCTTGTTTCATGTCATTGTTCTAAACCTGTGTCCCATCAGTTGTTAACTGCTAGAATTTCTAACTGCTAGGATGCCCTTCAAAGACTCAAACAGAAAAGGTTGCTGTAGGGTAGGAAAAAATAAAATGAGCTGCTCCTATGTAATATGTTTGTTCTTAGGTACAAAAGTGGGCACTTAGCCCTCTTGGGCATTTGGTAAAAAACTGAATCAATATTCTTTCACTTATCAAACTGTTTTTAGTCAGGGAATAGTGACTCTATCGGAGTAGATAAGAAAAAGCAAAAGGACATGCTCAATCCACTGGTCAAGGACCCCTACAGATCTAAGTGACAATTCAGCTCATTATACGTGATCTTTTAGAACCCTGGTAGTTTGCTTGTTAACCTGCAAAATGGATTTACTACTGCATATTATTATTTGTAGGTGTCCTTTTATTAGAAGGCCCTGGAACTCCCAGAGGGATTCAGATTTTACCTTTTGGATATTCCTTCCCTCCAGAATTCAGTAGGCATAAAAATGTTTCATATCTTTACCAGGATTCATGTCTTTTCAATCATAGTTAACAATGGTCTTCTTGACAGAAACTGCATCCTCTGCCACTTTATTATGTGCATTTCTTTGAACCATTTGTATGCTGTGTGTGATTGGGTCTGTACAGATTAAAATAGCGCCGAGAGAGCCAATTTAAAGCTTGGGATGAGTGAGCCTGAGCAGTAGAGACATTCTGGTACACGCACACATCATAAATCCTGTTGTTAAGTTTGCAGTGGGTGTGATGGAACATGCAGCTCAGGCACTTTACCCTCGTTAGTGCAAAAGTAAATTATTAGGGTTCTCACAGAGCTCCAAGGGGAATAAAGGAGGAGAGGGAATGGAAAAGATTTTCTGAAGTCTGATAGCTGTCCCCTTTGGCATCCCAAGATGCAATACACCAGTCAGAAAGGCTAGCATCTTTGCTGATTTTAGCCTTGTATACTAATTAAATACACGGTATTGTGTAGTAAAAGAAAACCTGAATGGCTTTCAGTACATTTAAAATGAAATAAGAGGGGCGCCTGGGTGGCTCAGTGGGTTAAAGCCTCTGCCTTTCGCTCAAGTCATGATCCCAGGGTTCTGGGATCAAGCCCCATGTCAGGCTCTCTGCTCAGTAGGGGGCCTGCTTCCTCCTCTCTCTCTGCCTGCCTCTCTGCCTACTTGTGATCTCTGTTTGTCAAATAAATAAATAAATAAAATCTTTAAAATGAAATAAGAGTTAGAAACAAGCCTTCAATAAACAGTTCATTGATGAGATATGGTAAATGATGGAAAATTGCTGTAAAGATTAGGTTTATGATGACATGTTTGGGAATTAAATATCTATTTTCTCCTAAAAGTCATATTGTTAAATAACAGACATATTGACCTTATATGATAAGCACCTGTTAGAGCAGTGTTTCTCAACTTTGTAGGGACATTAGAATCTCCTGGGCAAGTTGAAAAAATACTGATGCCTTCGTCCTACCTAAAGATTCTGATTTATTTGGTCTGAGCCTCAGAGTTTTGCAAGTGTCTCTGGTGAATTAAAAAAAAAAAAGTCTCCATTTTTATTGAGGTGTATTTGACAAACAGAATTGTAATGTATTTAAAGTATATAATGTGATGATTTGATATATGTATATGTTATGAAAGGATTCACACAATCAATGTTAAGTAATATATCCATTGACTCATGTAGTTACTTTTTTTTTTTTTTTTGGAGCGGGGAGAACACTTAAGATCCAGCTCTCTTAGCAAATTCCAGTTTTACAACACATGTCATCATGATATACATTAGATCCTTAGAACTAGCTCGTCTCATGACTGACGGTTTATACCCCTTTACTAGATTTCACCCAACTTCTAGTCTGTGGCAACCACCATCCTACTCTGTTTCTATGAGTTCAACTTGTATTTTTTTGATTCCACCTATAAGTGATACCATGCAGTATATCTTTCTCTGTCTGGCTCATTTCACTTAGCATAGCGCCCTCTAGGTTCATCCATGTTTTAAGTCCAGGTTGAGAACCACCTGGTGAAAACCACTTGAACCATTTAGTGTAGTCAGTTACCTTACTGACACAAATGCTTTAGGATCATTTATTTATAGCCTGTATATTTTTAATGCACATACATTCAAGCTATAAGTGATTCAGGAAATCATTGTTTAAAACTTTTAAATCTTCGACATTTTAATTAAAGAATTGAATTTTTTTTTAATTAATTAATTTATTTTTTAATTTCTTTTCAGCGTAACAGAATTCATAGTTTTACACCACACCCAGTGCTCCATGCAATGCGTGCTCTCCACTATACCCACCACCAGGCTCCCCCAACCTCCCTCCCCACCGCCCCTTCAAAACCCTCAGGTTATTTTTCAGAGTCCATAGTCTCTCATGGTTCATCTCCCCCCCAATTTCCCTCAACTCCCTTCTCCTCTCCATCTCCCCATGTCCTCCGTGTTATTTGTTATGCTCCGCAAATAAGTGAAACCATATGATAATTGACTCTCTCTGCTTGACTTATTTCACTCAGCATAATCT